>JANTPZ010011832.1:0-23540 GCA_025593235.1 Vachellia pachyceras | reverse complement strand
GATGTTGATATTTTTATCTTTAATTAAAGATACTGTTTGGGATCCCTGTTTTTGACTTTGGTTCGGTAGAGGTATTGATGTTTAGGGTTTAAATTTTGAACTTTATGATGTTGTAATATATTTTTATGATTTAGGACTTTAGACTTATGACAAAAAATTTCATTATATTATTTTTTAAAAAAATTGAAAAAATAGAAAAAAAAATATGGGCCGGCCCGCCCAACCCACCAACCCACCGGTTATGGGTTGGGCTTGGTAAATTATAACCCATATTAAAATGGGTATTTTGAGCCCGGACCACCGGGCTCAAAACCCATGACGGGCCGGCCCGAACCCACCGGGCCGCCCATATTACCGGCTCTAATTACAAGGTAATGGGCCTATTGGGCTTTGTACAACATGATCCATTGTTTAATCCAACTAATTTCTATACTCCCCCTCAAGTTTGGAGTTATACAAATTAATAAAACTCCTAACTTGCTTTACAATTTCATTTGTGTATCTTTTCCTATTGATGTTGAGTACTTTTCCCTTTATTTAATCAAAATGCCACAGCTTTTGTTGCTGTGCCTTTCTTGTGTTCTTGTGGCTATGAGTGCATTGAAGGGTGGATCCTTTTCTCCCCCTGCCTCTGCAGCTTTTGTTGTTGTGTCTTTCTTGTGACAATGAGTGCATTCAAGGGTGAATCATCTTCTCCTCCTGCCTTTACCACGTTTGTTGTTGTACCTTTCTTGTGGCAATGAGTGTAGGTCTCATTCGGACCCATCTAAAGAAAAATAATTAATTATCACCTTTCAAAACTAATCAAGACAGAAATCTATTACCCAATTCATCTGTGCATCAATGGAAGAACTGATGAGAAGACTCCATTCTTTGGACTCCAATCGGGCCTTAAGCTACCTCCGTGAGTTTGCTGCATTTTGGACTCCAGATGGGTTTCTAGTGGGTTTCTTCTCAAATTGGCCTAGCAGCTTCCACATTACCAGAACTACCATCTTACACGACCATATGCATTTATCACTGAATGTGGCTTCCACATTACCAGAAATTTGTCATGAACAGTAGGTTAAGAATCCATCAGCTTTGAAGATAAAAAAACCAGTTGCAGTCATCAGCAATGAAGACAAAATTACCACCATCGGCAGTGAAGACAAAAGCTTAGTCACTGTCATCAACAATGAAGAGTGCCGCTGGGACTACCCACTCAAAATTTGCCGCACAAGTCAAAACTGGGTTCAGCCAGTAGCAGTGCCGGTATCTCTTCAAATGCTGTTAAAACAAACAAGGAAGATAGGAAGGTTTATGTTCGTGAAATGCCAATACCATCATCAATGCCTTTTGTATTAAGAAGTACACCACAACCACCAGCGTTCAAGGAATTTCATCTAGAAACAACAGCTAGAAAGATAGCCTTGGCATTGTGTTTACACGCTCCTTCAAGAACCCATAATGTAGTTTCTTGAATCTTCCAAAAATGATTGAGTCTTGCACGACTTCGCTCTCTACTGGGTCGGATCCCTTTTTTTTACTCGGCATCAAGATCGCATTCTTCACCTCATTTTGGTTACTGGTTATGGCTTTTTCATGATGTCTTCGGCTGTCTTCTTGAGTTCTTATGCTTCTCTTGAGAAATCGAACCATTAATTTTACCAGAAACAATGATGGCCATTAGCACACCTCAAGGATGATCTCCATTTAAATGCTTCTCAAAAGCCCTCTCGCCTTACTGATTTTGATTCCTTTCTTCCCAGGATATACCAAATTTATGTCCTAGGAACTAATAGTCCGCCCGTAACAAATTGATGCGATATATAGATTCTTGGACCATTTTTCCACATCCTCAATTAAGATAAACAACAAAGGAGAATCATGATTTATATGCAATGCCACCGCCTGCTGACACATCTTCAAGAATGCAAAAAAAAATGAGCCACCAGTAAAGTTGAAGTACAAGAACCAGAGGCAATTGATGAGTCCAACCACACAAGAGATCTTGAAGACGTCAGGCACAGTTCCAACAAGGAGAAAATCGAACCTCCATTTCTTAGGGTGAGGCAATAATGCCGTTTGTTGATAGCGGCAAGGAGGTGGAAGAATCGATGGCCTCTTTCCCATTTTCGACAGCCTCCATGATTCCAACTCCGGCGTTATTCAAAGATGGTTGTGACCGTCGTCGCCTCCGCTGCTACCGCTCATTGAGATGAAGAGAAAAGTTGATCAAGATTTCTCCATTTCTTCCTCTGCAACCAAGATCCACCGTCTGGATGCTGATTTACTGCCGATTAGGAACCTAAAGTTGCTCAGCAAGACAACAACCTCCTATCATTCCGGAATTTCGCTCCCCTTTTCTTTTCCACCACCCTCCTTTGCTATCTTCTACTCAACCTTGGGCTTCTTCTCCACCGATGCCTTCTCGGCCGGCTTCTTTTCTGCATTCGCCGACGCCTGCGTTATATATATTTTTTTTGCCTAAGAAATAACTTGCTCTTGATACCATGTTAAGCAATGGACTTCTAAACAATATTAAGAAACCTTCTCATCCATGCACACACGGACTATTGTCCATTGCTATCCATCCTTGCAATTCCATAGTATACTCACATATATAACCCACAGACCACTCAAACCATTACCAGTTAATGGGCCTATTGGGCCTTGTACAACATGACCCATTGTTTAATCCAACTAATTTCTACACTCTAAAGGGTGCTTACTTATAATGAAAGGTCACAAAAAACGCAGCATAAACTCCACTTGGATCACATTAGTCTGATGTGCCCCTGCCAAGGATTGAGTTGTAAAATTAACTAAACCATAAGATTGAGTTGCTATAAGCACTGTACAAAAAATAAAACTATATTGGCTAGTTCAAGTCGAAAATCAGTAAATCGGCTGTTTGTCCTGATTTGGGTTGGGGCGGCAAACCAGCAATCGAGTCACCCCAGCTTGCCCGATTCTGACCCAGTCAAACCAGGCAAAATCGGTTATGGCCCTGTTTGGCCGGTTCACTTTAAAAGATAAATCTTTAAGGCTAAAAATATCGAAAAAATGGAACCAAAGTGCGAAGATACGGTTAATTAGTTTTAAAAACAAATATGCTAATAAAACTAACATTTAATTCTCTATTTTCTATTTAAACAAATTTACTCATGAGGAAATAATAAAATTAATTCATTTTATTTCAACTGTTTTTATAATTTATATTTAATTAAACACTAAAAATTTAAAATATGCTAAAATAAAATAATATCCACTAAAATATAATTTTTATATTCAAGTTTTACTATTAATTTTTATAACATAAAATATAATCTACTAAATTCTATTATTTTAATATATTTGGTTTGATTCTGGGTTAATTCCGGCTTGACTCATCAACACTTGAACCATTATCCTATCAGGTTCAATGCCTAGTCAAATTCTTTAAACCTTAGCCATAAATGAGGCTATAAGGATATAATTAATTTTCACTTTTAATAATTTAAAATATTGAATCTCTTTAGTTTTTATTATATTTTTCCGACTCTTCATATCACATTTTTCCTACTCTTTTATCTCTTTTGTTTTGAATTCCTATTTAATTGATATTTAATCATAACTATCTTTTTCTTGCATGAGCCTTTTCATACCATCCGTATTATATTTTTCTATAACTTTTTATAAAAATGATTAATTTAAAGTGCGTTAATAATCTAGATTTAGAAAAGACTCTCCATAATTAAGATCAGTAATACAAGCCACCCTACCTCAACCCGTGGGTTGAACGAGATGGGGCAGGAAGAACCTGACCCGGCCCGTAGGCTACTGTTATTCCAATTCAAACACAAACATTTTATTAAAAAAACCTGAAATGCTGTATTGATTACCAACATAGCATGTCTAATATAACTTAACCATGAATCAACACAAGAGAAGACAGACCAATCCCACAAGTCTCAAGCCAAATGGAAGTGGAACCTAGAGACACATGATAAGTCTTAAGAGCAAAAGGACATCCATAAAAGATAATGGAACGCGCCCTGACCCTCAAGCTCTCGGAGAAGGAGGAAACTCCTCCACACCCAGACGATAATAGATCAACCAAAAAAGTTAAGATACAAGAAGATTCCCATGACCATCCTAATACGATTATGGTCCCATATGATCAATCGCTGGAGCATGAAGGTGCTGACCCATATGCTTCCTCCAATGAGGGAGCTCAAGTTGCAATGGACGCGGACGACATTGAGGAAAAGGTCCTTGAAACGGCTCCTTCTCCTCATCCAGTGTCGTTCCGAGACAAACTCCTCAATGTCGACAAATCTGTTTCGGAGGACGACGATATCCAACTACAGGACGACGACGTCATTTTTTGCAAGGAAGGTATGTTCCCTACTATTTCCTTCTCTTCACGTATACACATGTTATTGGAAGACAGTATGAAATATGCAGTCATCTTGAAACTCCTGGGATGCCCAATCAGCTACGGACGACTCCGTGACCATCTCCTAAGGCTATGGCATTTCACTAGCCCCTTTAAGCTTTCGAACATCGAAAGAGGATGTTTCATTGTGAATTTCTCCAATGCTCAAGATTACCAAGCCATTCTTACTCAGGGGCCAGGGATGCTTGCCGGTCATTACCTCATAGTACACCCGTGGACCCCCGAATTTTCACCGGATAACCACTCAATCACCCAAGTCGTGGCTTGGGTTAGAATACTAAGCTTGCCTACAAAATATTACAAGAAGAACGTTATCAGAGCTATCGGGACTATGCTGGGTCACGCCCTTCGAATAGATTACAACACAGTTTTAAGGGAGAGAGGGAAGTTCGCACGCATGGCTATCATTCTTGATCTGACTCAACCCTTAACTTCTAAAATCATTGTCGACGACAAGGCACTTCGGATCGAGTATGAGGGCCTTCCCATTATCTGCTACAGTTGCGGGAGGTACGGCCACCTATATGAAGCTTGCCCACTGAAACCCTGCAGCGGAAGAGATGAAGCGACGACCAGAGGCCCTGCAGAACCCAAGCATACCATGCCGGAGCGTGTAATCAACGCGAGTGCCATCAGTGAAGACAAGCCTTACGGTGAATGGATGATTGCCCAAAAAGGAAGGAGATTCAACAAGGAACCAAAAAGGAAGTCAGAACCTATCTCCCAAATCAGAGTCACCACCAAATCGAGGTTTGACCCATTGTTATCCTCGGATGCACAACCTGACAACTCTGATATCCTTGGCCCCCTTCTGAGAATGTCAACGAACCCCAACCTCACCTTAGCCATAAAATGACAACCTCCATGCCAAACAAACAGAAAAAGGCTGTTCCCCCCGAAAAAAGCACAATTGAAAACGCAATCGACCATCACCGCCAACGTCTCTATCTTCAACACTAATGCTTACAAAGAAACCATGGAGAACACCTTCAATCTTGACCACACACGCCACACAACTATATCTCTAGCCTACCCCCAGACTACCAAAAAACCCGGTTTCGCTCCAGATCCACCAGCCTCTCCCAAGGCCCAATACCATACCAACCCAGCCCAAACAGCAAACAAAAACAAGGACCCTCCTCATACCAAGTCGCTGGACCGCAACTCTCCATGCCTTGGGCTAAAAATCAACACCAACATCCAAGTTGGGAGTGGTAAGCTCAAAACCAGAGTAACTACTCCGAACCTTGCTGTTGAACTCTCCAAGTCCGTCTCCAAGGCCTTGAATAATCCCCTAGAATGTGAAGAAAGCTCGTTGTCTGAGGACAGATGTGCACCAGATGAAGATGTTTACCGCTCCGACGAGGAGTGTTAATTCATCCTTCTCCATGATAGCTCTCATTTGGAATTGTCAGGGTGCAGCACAAATGAAACTTCATTCGGTGCTTAAATCCCTTATTAAGGAACATCGGGCAGATATTGTTGTAGTAGTGGAACCAAGAATCTCAGGAGGTAATGCAGACAGAGTCATTCGCACTATTGGGCTTCCGAACTCCTATAGGGTTGAAGCAATTGGGTTTTCCGGGGGCATCTGGATCATGTGGTCAGACAATATGATAGTGGACGTCCTAGAATGCAATTGGCAGTATATTTATGGCAAAGTGTACAACCAGCAGGACAATGGGTCCTTCTTCTTCACCGCTGTTTACGCCAGTCCTATCCCCAGCATCCGTGATCTTCTCTGGCCACGGTTAATTTCCATTGGTCAAAATATTTCTGAGCCTTGGGCCTTAGCTGGAGACTTCAACTCTGTTCCCTCATCTGATGAGAGACGCTACAGCAATGGCTCCTCTCGCCCAGGGTGCTCAGCTTTCCAACGGTTTGTTAATAGCTGCTCGATGATAGACCCAGGTTTCTCCGGCCCCCCCTTCACTTGGCGAAGGGGTCTTTCCCTAGCTAGATTGGACAGAGTCCTCACAAACAGAAGTTGGGCAAGCTCTTTTAATGACTGTGACGTAGCCCATTTGCTAAGAACTGGTTCTGATCATATACCTCTAAAGTTGTCTTTAAATTTGAGTGGGTCCCGTCCTTCCAGTCCTCCTCCCTTCCGTTTTTTGGCTGCATGGACTAAACACCCTGACTTTAATGACTTGGTCAAAGAAGTATGGGATGATGGGAAATTGTTTGCCTCTAATATTGACGACTTCGCTAGTAAAGCTACACATTGGAACAAGACAATATATGGGGCTATCAGACACAGGAAAAAAAGGGTCTTGGCTCGTCTGAAAGGTGTGGAAAAATCCTTAAAAGATCACCCTCTCTCTCTTTTCCTTCTCCAGCTTGAAGAGAACCTCAGACAGGATTATGAGAGCATTTGTTGGCAAGAGGAGTTGACTTGGCTCCAAAAGTCAAGGAGTGAGTGGATAAATCTTGGCGATCGGAACACGTCCTACTATCACACTAAAGCTAAACTAAGGAAACGCCATAACTAGATTAAGGCTCTTAAGCATGACTCGGGTTAATGGGTTTATGATGAGAACATTTTGCAAATCATGGCGAGGGATTTTTTCAGATCCCTCTATACTAACGACGAGGTCACCTCATCTCGCTATGGCCACAGAGGTATGTTCCCACCTATTTCCTAACATGATTTCAACTCCTTAAACGCTGATGTAACCTCCGCAGAAGTCAAATCTGCTTTATTTGAGATGAGTCCCCTCTCCTGGACCCGATGGATTCCATGCCTTGTTTTTCCAAAATCATTGGGATACAGTGGGTTCATCCTTAGTTCAAATGGTAGAAGCTATCTTTACTGGAGAGCCTTTGGATGCGAGGCTCAACAGAACCTTCCTCACTCTGATCCCTAAAATCAGCCATCCTTCGACAATCAAGGATTTTCGTCCCATAAGCCTTTGTTTTGTGCCTTACAAGGTGATCACCAAAATTGTCGCTAATCACCTGAAGCATCTCATGCCTGATCTTATTCTTCCATTCCAATCCAGTTTTGTCAAAGGCCGCAATATCACTGATAACATCATGATATCTCAGGAAGTCATCCATTCCATGAGGAAAAAGCAAGGTAAAAAGGGATGGATGGCAATTAAAGTTGATCTTGAGAAGGCTTTTGATAAGTTGAGTTGGAGTTTCATCCAAGATACGCTAGAGGATATTGGTCTACCTTCTCGTATTATCGCTCTCATCAGGCACTGTATTTCTACTCCCTCTATGCAGATCTTATGGAGAGGCAGACCTACGGAGCCCTTTTATCCTTCACGAGGTATTCGCCAAGGAGACCCGCTCTCCCCATACATATTCATCCTTTGTATGGAGCGTTTATCTCAGCCATTTCCAAGGAAGTCAGGAATGGGAATTGGGAATCTATAAAGCTTGGACATCGAGGCCCACCAATATCCCATCTTTTCTTCGCTGATGATCTCATTCTTTTTAGTGGCACCTCTCCAAACCAATTAGCTCTTATCAAACGGATGCTTGATGACTTCTGTGTTGCCTCGGGTCAAGTTATTAGTCAGAGCAAAACTAGGATGTTCTTCTCCAATAATATTTCCAAGAGAGATGCTGATACTATAGGTGGAATTCTCCACTTCCAACGCTCGCACAGTTTAGGAAAATACCTGGGGGTACCTCTGCTTCATAAACGAGTTACCAAGGATACTTATAGTTACCTTGTTGATAACATTCAACGGAAACTGACAGGTTGGAAGGCGAACTCCTTATCTCTAGCAGGTAGAATTACGTTGGCTAAATCGGTGCTCAACTCAATTCCTTATTATGCAATGCAATCAACATCGCTGCCTCAATCTTGCTCTAAGGCCATTGAAAAGCTTACCCGGAAGTTTCTATGGGGGAATACTGACACCACTTGTAAAGTTAGCCTTGTCAGATGGGAGGACGTGTGCCAGCCCCTGTCCTGAGGGGGTGTGGCTTGAAATGGTTAGAAGGACAAAATAATGCTTTTCTAGCAAAGTTGGCCTTCCAACTCGTGAGTAGACTTGATCAATTGTGGGTGCAAATTCTAAGGGCTAAGTATAATTGGTCAAGCAAATCCAACTATACATTTAGAACGCGCACGTCATCTCATCTTTGGAGGAGCTTTGCGAAGGTTTGGCCAGACACAAAACTGCACCTTCACTGGAAACCAGGCGATGGGATATGTATCAGATTCTGGTCAAACTCTTGGGTTGGGGACATGGGACCTCTCAAACTTCTTACTTATGCAGATATTCCTCAGCAAGACCTCTCGGCGCCCATTAGTCATTATGTGAGTAGGGAAGGAGAGTGGGAATGGAGTAGATTCCAGCATTTACTTCCACCCTCTATCCTTCTCGATCTAGCTGTTACCCCGACCCCAAAAGAATCCGATCATAAAGACTCTTGTTGTTGGACTCTCACAGCGAATGGTTTGTTCTCGGTTAGCTCGGCCTACCAGGCAGCTCAAGAAGATAACTGGAACAACGAAAAAGCCTTTTGGAATTGGATATGGCGTTGGCCTGGGATGCAACGGATTCGGTCTTTCCTTTGGTTAGCAATGAGGAACAGGCTCCTCACTAATCATGAACACAAAAGACGTGGCATTTCTACCATTGATACCTGCAACATATGTAACATGGGTGTTGAAGACCTGGAACATGTTCTTAGATCCTGTTCCTTTGCGCGTAGCTGCTGGCTTAGAATTATTCCGCCTAATAGACAAGGTGTTTTCTTCCAAAAGCCTTTTCAGCGATGGCTTATGTGGAACCTCAATCCAAGGATTCACAGAGCAAACTGGAGAGTGCTTTTCGGAATAATTCTGTGGAACCTTTGGAAGCATAGAAATAGATGCATATTTCTTAACATTTCCTGCACCCCTCACAGTGTAGTCAGATCTTCTATAGCCCTTGCTAATCATACCTTAAAGCCGAGTGCCTGACCCTTTTGTAGGCTCCGGCTTTAAAGGTCTTGCCTTGTACTTCTGATTCATTTTGTTAATACATTTCCCTTCTACTAAAAAAAAAGGACATCCATAAAAAATCATATATAGGTGGAAGCAAAAGCTCTCTTCTGAAATTTTTCTTTGCCATATAGGAATTTAGCCTGTGGAAGCAAATATAAGAGGGCCTGAGAGCGACTTGAGAGAATGCCATCTGTGACTTGAGCTATTCCGTTGAAGGCTTGAGGAAAGGCGACGGGATGAAGAACGATGAGAGAGCATCGCCGATGACCTACTTGCCTTCTTTAAGTGAATCCGTTGCAGACTCGAGGAGAGGAGAGGGCGACTACGTGGCTAGTAGTGGCATCCATTTGTCGCCATTATTGTCGATGCTGATAGGAACTCTGGAAGGAGAGGAGTCGATCGCCGATGTTGACACCTTCTTTAGTCTCCCTCGCATCGCGCCTCCTCGAACCATGATCCAGGCATCCGAGCTACTGGAGAGGAGTCCACGCCGTCGTCACTCTTAACTCATCTTTAATTTGTCTTTCTCTCGCCGATGACAATGATTAGCGCTCTCAGTTCTCACTCTCACCCTTGGCCAGTCAGCCCTCACTCGGTCACTTCTGTCTTCACCAATCACTTGCCACGCTTGTATGTAGAGAAGACGACAGAGGAAAGAAAACTAATTGAGAAAATTGAAGAAGAAATGAGTTTTCTCATATTTGAATGCATAGGAGAATGAGGAGGAGAGAAAAGTTGGAGAGAAAATGGGATATGGCGGATCCCACACCCCATTTTCTCTCCACTGTTCTCTCGACATATGGAGAGAAAATGAAAACAAAATGTAATTCTGATGACCGCCCCTCGTAATTCCCTCTATTTTTAATCATTTTTATATTATATTTCTAATATTTAGTCATAGATGATATATAGTTTATTTATTTATTATTTTTAATTTCACAAATTATACAATTTTTTTTTAAATTTTTTTATACATTAACTGCTTTAGAATATAATAATATGAAAATATTTCTTTAACAAATAATTTGGATTTAAATTATTTAGTAATAATAATATCAATTAGTTTTAAAAATAATATATTTTCATTAGAAGGATATTTTAGTCTTTTATTCAATTGCCAATTTTCTTTTCTCCATGTTTTCTCTCGTTCATCCAAGTATGAAAGGTGATAACATTTTCTCTCCTCCCCATTTTCTTTCCTCTCACTTTTTCTCTCCATCCAAGCGTAGCCTTGGTGTCGGGACGTCGGTTGGAAAAACTGTTGGGAAAATACATTTTGGCATAATGTATTTGGTTCATAATATATTTATGTTTAGATAAAAATTGAATTAAGAGTGCATTTATTCTGTTAACAATGTATTTTTTGCTTATAATATATTTTGAATGAAGGGGTTATCAAATATTAGAGTCCGCAGGCTAATAGACTTTTTGAATACAAAATGCATTTTGAACTTTGATAACCAGCTATTAAACACGCAACTAATCTTCTAGTAATTAAAATAAAAACTGGTTGAGTACTTGGATTCGGGGCAAGTTTGGATCACTGCTTCATTCGGGCTGGCTCTGGCCCATGCCAACCCTAATACATGAAAGTAACTAAATTTCACAATTTCAAAAATGAATTAAAATTGGTTAAAAACAATATAGTGCTTGTTTGGGAATACCATGTTCCAAACGGTGTACACATTCCAATATAAAACCATTTCAAAATATGTAAAAATCATCTCGAAATTCATTAAAACCATCTTGAAATCGGTAAAATACCTCGAAATCTGTAAACTCATTTCTCCTAATGGACTTCCCAAACACACACAAAATAGATCCACCTCTCTAGAAACAATTTTATTTATATTAATAGAGGTACCAGTGGGAGAGAGATTTGATGAAAAATATAGAAGAGACTCAAGAGTGGGGTGAGAAAGATATAAAATAGATATATAATTAATTAAAAATAAAAGTTAAAAAAACGCATGATGAAGCAAGTGGATCTTATTTTACATCAAAAAATCAGACCCATTTAAAAAAAACAAAAGAAAATAAAAGGATCCGTCGGTATTTCTAGAAGTCCAGATACCCTTTATGGGAAATTTAAACTTCTTGCAAATTCGTGGTTCCCTCTCAAACCGAAGCTATGGCGCCTTATTGACTCTAGGGTTTTTAAATTCTCTCCCCTCTCCTCCTCTTCCTCTTCGATCTCCCGACGATTTCTCTCTCAAAAACTGATCATCTTCCTAGTTTCCTCATTGTTTATCCCAATCTAATTCATCGATCATCCAATAATTTTTAGGGTTGCGATCCCAGAATTTCCACAATGGCTGCAAATCTCACCGGTGGGGCGATAATTGCGATGTGTAGAGACGACTTCTCTTGCGAGGACCTGAAGCCTGTGCTTCAGGTGATTGACCTGAAGTTGGTGCAATCGCAGCATAATAACAACACGGAGAGGTATAGGCTTGTGCTTTCAGATGGTTCCCATTACCAGCAAGGGATGCTTGCTACTCAGAAGAATGAGTTGGTCCATGCCGGGCGATTGCAGAAGGGCTCTGTTGTTAAGTTGACTCAGTTTATCTGTAATGTTGTCCAGAGTCGCAAGTAAGTCACATTTTTGGGGCATTTCTTCTTGTTTTTTTTAGTTCAACAGAGAAGAGTGTCAGTTTTGACTTTTGAACATGTGACTTGATTGGTGAGACTAAATTGCTTTCACAATCAAGCCAAATGTCAAACGGAATTTTTGGGGAGTCTCTGGTTTTCATTGCTTTAGACTTTATGTCAATGAACCTTTTCCATTGCTTGTCTTGAAGTTATGATTTTGAATGGCAATTGGTCTTCTCGATTTCTGTTTCGATTGGCATTTACTATTTTGTGAATGGAGATGAAAAAATGGGCTAAGTCTCTGGATTGGGTTTATCTGATTGGTGTGGCAAAGGAGACAAAAAAGAAATAGGCGAAGTCTCTGGATTGGGATTATCTGATTGGGGTGGCAAAGGAGACAATAATAGCTTCTAAATATTGTTCATTCTCTCTATTTTTGTGCTCATATTTGTTCTTCCTGTTGAAAGGGATGAAAGAAATGATTGAATTTGGATGTTCCTAGAGGATATAGGTTATGCACATATAGTTCGTTGTTAGAAACAGATAGATTTTAGGCCAGCGAGAGTATTCCTTGTTGAAAATTTCATTCTCAAATCTCACTGCATAGACTGGCTGTTTATCCATTCATACAAAGGTTAACCATTATTAGTTTTAGAATTGACTAACTTCAGGAAGCATTGGAAGGAGTAGGGTCAATAAACTAACTTTCAAGTTTTTAGAGGGCTAGGAAGTTAGGGATTAGGGATACTGTTGTCTTTGTTTCCTTACTTTGTGATTGTGTTTTCTCATGGTCTTCACTGTGTATGGCTGCTGTGACTCGTTGGAAAAACTTTGGTGGTGAGACTAATTATTTTGTATTTTTCTATCATGCTGATTATACTTTGAAAAGGTGTGCATTTAGAATATTTCCTATAATTTGAATTCTTTCTTGCACAGTAGGGGGAGTTATGTTTATGCTCCCAAGTAGACTTTTACACCTTTATTATCCATGTTAAGGGTCATTTGATGATGTGGTTGTCTTGTTCCCCATAAGCAGGATTATCATCATTATCGACCTGGATATGGTCCTTGACAGATGTGATATGATTGGAGAACCTGTACCGGCACCAAGAGCTGTACCTGCATCATCTTCCACCGATCAGTCTGGAGCTACCAGTGGGAACCCCCAGTCTTTAACCAGTAATTCACCTGCAGGTAGCAAGATTGCTCTACCAAATGTGACTGGGCCATCTCTAGATCATTCACAAATCAATCTTACTGCCAATGGTGCAAGATATGGTGCTGCAAATGCCCCTCTATTTCCTAAAGCCGAGCCTAGAGTTACACCTAATTTACAAAAATCAGAGCCATTCGATGGGACCTATGGTCAACAGAACATGGGATTTTGCAATCCTCGACCTGAAACTCCAAGACCCCCACAAAATCACTATATTCGTCCACCACAGCCTATGAATAGACAACCTTCTCCAATTTACAATAACAGGGTACAAGCAGCCAGAAATGAAGCTTTCCATAGGATAATTCCAATAGCTGCATTGAATCCATACCAAAGCACGTGGACAATTAAGGCTAGAGTTACAGCAAAGGCAAGCCTCAGGCAGTACACCAATGCCAGAGGTGATGGTAAAGTATTTTCTTTTGATCTTCTTGATTCTGGTGGTGGAGAAATTCGTGCAACTTGCTTTAATGCAGTGGCTGAACAGTACTATCATCAAATTGAAATCGGTGAAGTATATTTGATTTCCAAGGGGAGTCTAAGGCCAGCTCAAAAAAATTTTAATCACCTTCCCAATGATCAAGAACTGACCCTTGATGTTACATCCATCATACAGCCATGTGATGATGACAAGTCAATTCCAATGCACCTTTTTAATTTTCGTTCGATTCGTGATGTTGAAAGCATGGAAAATTCGAGTGTTGTGGATGTTATTGGTGTGGTATTTTCTATAAGTCCTACAACTTCAATTATGAGAAAGAATGGTACTGAAACTCACAAGAGAGCCCTCCAGTTGAAGGATATGTCTGGTTGCAGTGTTGAGTTGACCCTTTGGGGAGAATTTTGTAATGCAGAAGGTCAACGGTTGCAGAATACCTGTGACTCAGGTGCATTTCCAGTTTTGGCTGTGAAAGCTGCCAGGGTAAATGAATTCAATGGGAAGGCCCTTGGGACCATATTCAATAGTCAGCTATTTATAGAGCCTGATTTTCCTGAGGCTTACAAGTTGAAGGAGTGGTTTGAGAAGGAAGGGAGGAATGTTCCAACTTTTTCTATTTCCAGAGAATCATCCAATGTTGGTAAGGCTGATATGAGGAAGAATATATCTCAGATTAAAGATGAGAAGTTAGGGACTTCAGAGAAGCCTGATTGGATTAGCATCTGTGCAAGTGTTTCATTCATTAAGGTTGATTCTTTCTGCTATACAGCCTGTCCCATCATGATAGGAGATAGGAGATGTAGCAAAAAAGTGTCCAATAATGGAGATGGAAAATGGCGGTGTGATAGATGTGACCAGTATGTTGATGCATGTGAATATAGGTATATACTGCAACTCCAAATACAGGACCACACTGGGCTAACATGGGTTACTGCATTTCAGGAGTGTGGTGAGGAGATAATGGGCTTGCCTGCCAAAGATCTTTATTATATGAAATATGAAGAGCAGGATGATGAAAGATTTGCACAAGTTATCCGTAAGGTTCTTTTTACTAAATACATATTCAAGTTAAAAGTTAAGGAAGAGACATTTGGTGATGAACAGCGTGTGAAGTCAACAGTAGTGAAAGCAGAGAAGGTTAACTTTTCATCCGAATCAAGATTTGTTTTGGATTTGATTGATAAGCTTAAAGCTGAGAAGGTAGAAGGTATCAATCCCAACTCTGTAGTCAGTAATGCGGGACTGCAGAATGTCGGGGCTGGCCTGGCTGTGCCACCAGCTTATAATCCCATAAAGAGCAACAGTGGTGCGAGTAGGGAGTATGGGATGCCAGCTAATCAAGTGGGTCAATATGAACAGCAATACAGGAGTTCTTTTGCTTCATCTGGGTCTTCTAGTTCATTTATGCCTTGCAGCAATTGTGGAGGCTCTGGTCATAACTCTATGCATTGCCCAAACATTACAAGTGTACCTCGACAGTCCATGGGAGGAGGAGCCTTTGCAAATAGGGTATCTTCAGGGGTAGGTGGTGGTGTTGCCACTGGTGAATGCTTTAAATGTCATCAAACTGGTCACTGGGCACGGGACTGTCCTGGTCTCAATGCAGCAGCCCCTTCAGCTTATGGAAGTAGTGTTGTACATGGAGGACATGGGTTTGTTCAAAGGCAACAGCTTGGCGGATTTTGAACTTCTGCTGAAAATGGAAGATGCTCTAGTAGCATTATGTTAGGTTTTGGCATTTGATTCATAGACTGGTTCTTCGGTGTTGGGTACTCTGTACAGCTCAGTTTTCAAAACACATTTAGTTGACATGGGTTTGTTCAAATGCAACAGCTTGGCGGATTTTGAATTTCTATTGAAAATGGAAGATGCTAGCATTTGATTCATCGACTGGTTCTTCGTGGTTGGGTAAGCTGTACATCTCAGTTTCAGAACCCATTTTGATGGCGTTAAGCTTCAGAAGTCATGGATTTCACTTCCTCCAACATGCTATTGAACGGTGAGCGGCTTGCTTGGTTTGGTTTCTTCTGTATAGTCAGTTTATGAAGCAATGGTTAGCATCTTTATATCAAATTGGATTACGTTGGCACGCATATAACTTGAAGCTTGAGTTATGCGCTGGGAGAGAAATTTCTGTTGGTATGTTACAAGCTTCCCTGAGTATTTTGTAAAATATCTAGCTGATTTATGTTGATTTAACTTGAAGGGGGTACAGCAAATTTTCACTGAATTTTTAACTTGTTCATGGTGTTATCAGAATAACTGTTAAAATGGGACTGCTTCAACTTCTTAGGCTCTCACTAACTTTCTTTATCACGATTTGCTAAAAGTTTGAACTCTATGAACTTACTAGTAATGAAAATAATACTGCTGTGAGCTTTTCTATTTAGGATTGTAGGGAGTAAAATATATCAAGTGCATCTTCGTCTGTTGATTATTTTTCAGGGTCATTACAACAAAATTAATGGCAAATACATTGAAGATTAAATGTCAAAGACCCAGCTGAACTAAATTTGCTATTTAAATCGAACTAAATCAAAATATGTGCGGCTGATTTGATTTGATAAATTGACTAAATTCGTTTTTGTGGCCCTCTTTTAAAAAAATTAAAAAACATTTTTTATATTAGTTTTAAAATATCATATTAAAAAATTAACTCAAATTTTGACTGGTTAGTAAAAAGGTTCCACAAAAAAATGGATAAAACGTATATGATTAATTTTCGCCATATTTTATTTCATTGAAATTATGTTTTCATGGAATGTGTTTGTGTGCATTATATTTTTTACTATGTCTTGAGACAATTTTTCACGGTGAGTAAAAAACCGGATCGATTGGGAAGTCAGCGATCCGGTACTTGACCAGTCCAATCATATCTTTAACCCAAAAAATTATGACCCGAAGTAAATTGGTCTTAGCTAGGATAACTCAAAGCAAATTGGTGATAACTAGGGTTAGGTTTTTTTTTAAAAAAATATAATCTGATTTTTTATTTTTAGTAAAATTATATCACTTTTAGATTTTTAGTTTTAGTAATTCATATCACTAGGATAACCTGAAGTAAGGTGGTACTAATATAGATTTTTAGATTAATTTATAATAAAATAATGCAAATTATAGGATTAAAATATTAAAATTAGTGTAAAAGAGGCATTAAATAAGATTTAGGTAGATCTTATATTAAGAATAAATAGTAATATTTCTTGTTTATACCATTTTTGATTTTTAATATAAAAGATAATTAATTATTTTTTTAAGTATTTATCGTTTTTCTTTAAACTAATTTATTTAACTTATAAATTGATATATAATTTAATAGCATATAAGAGTGTGAGGATATCACACATGGGAAATAATGATATTTCTTAGGGTTAATACCATATTTAACCTTTAAATTTGCCTCCATTTTGGTTTTAATATCTCAAGTTTAGAATAAATGGTTTTGTTTCCTAAAGATAAAATGGTCCAAATTTTTATTAGATAATATGAACGGTACTTTAAATAAAAATAAAACTTGAGTGACTAAGGGTCAATTTGGATATATGGTAATAAAAGTAATTTTTTGGTAGAATGATTTTAGAAAATGAATTTTAATTAGACATTAAAAGATGTGATGTGATTTATATTTAGATAACTGTTTTTTAAGTGACTTTTGTGAAAATAAAAATTTGTTTAGATAAATATTTAAGAAGTAACTTTGGTGGATATATGTTTAAAAGTACATGAATCTCATTTAATAATATAAATGATACATATTCACATATATATTATTCTATATAATGTAATAAATTTAGGGAAAAAGTAAAATGATAAAAAATAAAAATGGAATAAATGAAATTATATATAAAGTAAACACAATTGAAAAGTAAAATTGTTCAACTAAATGATATTACATAACTAGGATCATAAAGTCTATACAAGTTATTGGACCCATTTGCCAAACTGTCATAAACCACTTATAAGTGCTTATTTACACAAGTCGAGGCAAATATGTGGAGGAGATTGTCTCGTTTTGCGGAAAAGCACTGTTGAACGTGTTTATGAAAATAAGCCACTGCTTGCCAAACATGGCCATTCTCTGATTGTATTCATAATACAATTTATCTAAGTTGAAGATGATCTTACATTAAACGAAGATGTTTTATTAATACCATCATTATCTGGGTATGCGTCAAAAGAAGCGATTATTAAAAAAATACATAGCAACAACCAAAGAATGGAAACCTATGGAGCTCACGGATTATTGGGTCCGTTTAGGAATACGGTTGAAATGTATTTTTACATAAATTGAGGTAAATATGTGAAGAAGATTATCTCATTTTACAGAAAAACACTGTTGAATGGACTGTTAAACTCCCCAGAAGTGTTGTCAAACAAACCCAGCTTCAACTCCCCCTCCTTTACCTTTGTTTTCCCTCTTTTTGGTAAAAGAGACTATGTAAACTAAAAAATCGCATTAACCCCAAGAACTCAAATCAAAGGCAAGATGCTAGCCCAAAATGACACATGAAAACCCGGAACAAGTCATACCAACGTTGATCGCTATCAAAAAAATCACATAAGGATTAAATTCAACTGCAAGAGTGAATCTTATATTAATGTTTAAGGGTGGTATTCAAATTGAATTGAAATATTATATAATAGATCATATTGTCAATAAAAAAGCCTTCTGTTTTTGTAAGGTTTAGTTCAAATGGTTTAGAACTTGTAGTCTAAATAGCAACTTGAAAGCATCTTCTTTAACATGTGAGTTCAAATTCTTGATAGGATATTATAATAAGCGTATGAATCACATCAATAAAAAAAAGCAAATAAAAACTTGATTATTTCATATTAATACTAATGGAAGGGGTTTTAATACTTTAAACAGTTATCTTCTATTGAACCGAAATATATATATATATAATTGGAAACGAACGCGTTGAAAGTTGGGATTTGTGCAATGTGCCAGTGAAGATTCCAATCTCACGTTAGGAGACAACCCTTCTCTCACATCGTTTTTGTGTGTGTTTGGGAAGTCTATTTGTAGAAACGAGTTTACAGATTTCGAGGTATTTTACGAATTTCAGATGGTTTTATAAATTTTGAGATGGTTTTCTCTCGACTTACGTGTACAGTTTGAGAAACTATCTTCCCAAACAAGTACATTGACATTTCCGCTCCCTTCCCTCAGAAAAAAGTCTAAAAATAATTAAAAAGAAAAAAAAATATTACAATATTCAATCCCTCAAATTCACACTTATTTTAATTTTGACCACTTATATTTTAAAGTATACGTTTTTATCTTTTAAGGGATATAAGGTCCACATCTTTATTAAATTATGTGAATAAAAGTTTTAAACAAAATAACATTTAAGGAATCAAAACTCGTAGCTAAAATGAAGGTGAGCCCATGGAATCAAAATTTGTGGCAAAGCACGTTCTGGTTGCTTCACCTTGTGCTCACATGTTTGATTAAATTAAAGAAAATTTACCCTCAGTTCTTAAATAGAAAATTAATAAATAAAAAATCATAAAGATTAGTAAAATTACCATCAAGTTCCAGCAGTAACTGGTCCGGTTGTCATTAACGATCTTATCAATCGTCAATAACAAACGGATTAGATGCTGCTGGGACTTGATAGTAATTTTACCAATATCTTTTGTTCATTAATTCCTCTATTTGGGACCTAATTGTAAAATTGCCAAACATAATAATAAAAGAATATATAAAGGAATTAGGATTGGAATCTAAATGATAAATAACATGCCATCCAAATCAAGCGTCAATAACGAACGGACCAGCTGCTATTGGGATTTGATGGTAATTTTATCAATTTTTAGGATCTTTTGTTCATTAATTCTCTATTTAGGACTTGATTGTAAAATTGTCAACCATGATAATAAAAAATATATATAAAGGAATTAGGATTGGAATTTGGCGCACATGCATTTGCTATTTTTTGGGTTGGCCTCTAACCACACACAAATGCCCCAATTCTACACTGAAGTGATTAGCGACCTCCTTAATCCTTTTTTTATTTAATGAGAAATCTTTGAGAATTAGGCAATAATAATAATAATAATAATAATAATCAATGTGGTTAGTGATGTGGTTCTGCTTCAACTTCACATTTATATATTCTCATCCTTCTCTCCCCAAAATAGTCAAACACTCCTCCATCGCTACATCCTATTTCCCACTTTTTTAATTTTAGGATAAAACTAAGGTCAAATTCCTTGTATTCATCGTATCATGTTTTTCAATCTCACCTAGTTACGTCTTATTTTTTTATATGAATTTATAGTTAAAAGATAATATTTTAAAAATATGATACATGATAATGTGTGATTAGAGAACTTGACGTAATAAATACGAGGGACTTGACTTAAGTATCATCTTATTTTTATCTTTCTGTTTCTTAATGATCAATCTTTGGCATTTTGTTAGATTGGACCATAATAAATTACATTCATTCATTCAAAGATCATAGCCTAAATCACTGATTATGATACCAAAAAAGGGAGGAATGTCTTAATCCCAGAAGTGAATGGCAGACAACCTAAATTTTATGTGCCGAATCCCTTCATTATTATTATCCATGGGCTGTGCTGGTGTACTCTCTAAACAGTAGGGATTAAAATTTAATTAACTCATTTTATTTTCCCCCAAAACATTTATTTTGATGTATAAGAGTCAGTTTATTTTTTTAAACATTAATGAAGTTATATATCTTACTTTAAAGTATTTCTTGTGTGTATTATTGAATTATATATATTAATTTAAAGTCAAATAAATTATTTTTAAAAAAATGATAAATATAAGTATTTTAAAGTAATATATTTAGGTTTCTTAATCTCTTAAAAAAGTTAATTAACTTTTATATTAAGAAGTATGGGTAGTATTATTTAAAATTTCTATTAAAATATGCTTGGCGGTGCAGAAATAGCAAGTCGGTGCTTGGCTTAGTGTCGACAAATGGATCTCATCAAATTCCGAAAAGATATTAATGAATGCAAATGCATGCATGAAAGGAGGAATATTTTGAACAAAGTGAGCTATAAAGCTTCTGGTACAAAAACTCCGATCGGAGATTAAAACCGGACAAGATAATGTGTTAATGGTCTGGATTAAATCGGAGTCAACTTAATGGTCACAGGTAATAAGTAAAAATATTAAAAAAATAAATCACATTGCAAACTCATACCAATCAAAATTAGCAAATATAAAATATATATTTCATTTCCTTCTCGAATAGAGTCCCTCTCTCTCAGTCTCCATTTCTAGCACCTTGGGCTCTGCCACTTCCTTAGAAAAGCAAAAGGTAGTCTTCAGCATGTTAATTCGATCACAACGTACCAAAAACCCAAAATTGCCTTTTGTGGTCATTGGCCACTCCTTAGTCATCGGCTCTTCTTCGTACACTCACCAACGGTTGGTTGAATCAAATGGTAAGCGGCTTATTTCAACTTAAACAAGGTCTCGAGTTCGAGTCATTGTATATGCAATAGCCACCTTTGGAAGATTTACCCACCATTTCCAGGTGCGCGACGCGGGTCGGGCCCGGATTAGTCAAGGTGAAACTCCGGACACCGGGCAGGAAACAAAAAAAAAACTCTTCATACACTCCTCTTCCTCCTCCCTCTCGTGAGGCAGGGACAATGAAACCTGAACGACCACTAACGATATCTCCTATGTGACGACGGAGCAGAGACGGATAAAGGAAGAGGAACGACCGGAGAAGAAAAAGGAAGTGTTTGATGGTGACAAGAGAATGGTGAAGAAGATAGAGCTTCTTGCACTTGAGGGAGGAAATTGGAGTAACACTCACATTTCCTTGTGAAAATATTTTAACTTGGGTGACTTGACTAACTCGTAGGGTCAATTGAGTTAATACTGGATCAATTTAGGTCTTGGCGAGTTGGATCGAGTCACAATGACCTAGGTCTAAAGCATGACTCAAATCGGATTGAAGGCCGAGATGTTGAATTGCGTCTTGGTTCGGTCAGTTTGGTTCGAGTTCACACACCTTGACAAAACTATTGAGTCATGGGTAATTAGATAATATTATTTTATTCTCATTTATAAGGCAAATAGAAGAAATGTTTTCATTCTTAATTATAAGCCATGTGATTAATTTTCAGGTTAATGCAATCTTTGCTATAAGTTTGCTCTATTTTCATTTTGACCCTTCAAGTTTTAAGCCATAGATCTTGATTTCTTAAATTTAATTTTTTTAAAATATTGATTACTATGATTTAATAAAAATTTGGATAATTCTATCTCACGAGGAACTAAAACCCATGATTTAAAATTTGAGAAATGAAAAGTAAAATGAGGGTAAACTTTAATGTACTAAATGTATTAACCTTAATTTTTATAACTATTTTATCCTTATTTTTTGGCGGAAAAAAGTCCACTTTATTAAAATCCCATCTTTTTTACTACATTTATAAATCATTGATCTCACATCTTTCTTTTCTCTCTCTCTTTCTAACAATAATTAAATAAGGGTAATATTTAAAAAACAATCATTAATAATGTGATTGAGTATTCTTTTTTTTTATACACCGAAAAACACAAAAAATTAAGTATTTTATAAGCGAACCTATAATCAGAATCAATCAGAGCAATATTGCACCAATGCACTTCATTAGCGTTTAGCGATATACTTCATTAGCAATATTGCACCTAAATAGAAAATAATTAATCGATTTGAGAATTTCAACTATGAAAGTACTTCATTAGAATTTTCTCAAGCTGAAAATATATTAAATTTTTAATTATATAATCAATAAGTTTTCCAAGCCGGTTTTCTAAATTCTGTTGTTTTTTTTTCATATAATTATTTGATTTTGTTAGATCTGATTATTGTTGGGTTTAATTGAAGATAATATCAAAAGCGTATTCAAATTCGGAACCTAGTGGTTAAAAAGCTAAATGACAAACTACTAACTGTTAATTAACGGAAATGCCAAATTTACTTGCAATAACAAAACACATTCGTTTCTTGCTTATTACCACTAACCTCTTTAGAGTTTAACAACATGCGATCAAAAGTACAAAACTTTAAGAAACCCATTACTTGACACAATCTAACAACACCACTTCCATAATTTTTTATGTTGAAAATGCAATCAATCTATCTATCTCAAAAATAGAATTAAGACAGACTAAAGTATTTATTCCTAGTCATGAGCAATAAGTTTTGGAATGAACCACCTAACTTTTACTTGAGTGGGAATTTTACAATTTATTGAAACTAATATATCTCCCACACAATGACACAAACATGTCAAACATCTCTATTTTTTTGTAATTTCTGCCTGCTAAAAACAATAATATTATGCCCGTTTGGGAACGCGGTAGATGAGTACTTTTATGCAAGTTAAGGTAAATATGTAAAAGAGGATTATCTTATTTTACAAAAAAAAACACTGTTGAACGTACGTTTAAACCTTAGAAACGCTGAGACAAACAGGGCGATTAGTGGGTGTATCAATTATACTTAGGGCTTGATCCACCCAAACAGGGCCCACGCGGCAAAATTCTATGTATGTCGGTGATGGAAGCTTATTCAGCGGGAAGTGGTGTTAAAAAGATGGAAGCCTATGGCTTTAAGCACAAAGGGGCCTTTCCTATCTCATTTGTTCTTTGCTGATGATTTAGTTCTTTTCTCTGAAGCTTCTCAGGATCAGCTGGTCATTATGAAAGAGATTATGAAATATTTCTGTAATGTTTCGGGCCATCGTGTGAACCTCCAGAAATCTAAGATGTTTGTCTCTCGTAACGTCAATCCTGATTGGGCGTTGCTTTTCAGCCAGAACCTAGGTATTGACCTCTCCTCGGACCTAGGGAAATATCTTGGAGTGCCTCTGCTTCATAAAAGAGTTGTGAAGAGTATTTTTGCTCCGCTAATCCAAAGGGTTAATAGAAAGC
>JANTPZ010011831.1:0-40042 GCA_025593235.1 Vachellia pachyceras | reverse complement strand
TGAGTCTCCTATGATAATGTAAGATACAACCCACAAAACTGTTGAGCATAAGACTATTTGAAAAGCTTCCATGGCCACTATAGAACAACAACAACAATGTAAGACAAAAGTTAGAGTGCAAAACAGAACAGAGGGTATTTAGTAGTAGAGAGAGAGAATAGGGAAAGGAAACATTACAAGTCATAGCGAGAATGAAGAGAGCCTAGACATGGTGCCTTGAAGGCGCTAATAGAGAGGCCAAAAGAACCAGGAATCGAGATGGAGAGAGAAAGTGAGAAGGGAAAGAACAAGGAAGATGTCCCTAAGACCATAAGCGAGGGACCTCTATGGATTCCTAACCTAGCAATGGCTGTGAATCGAGGAAGATATCCCTGAGATGGTGAAAGGAGGAGAAGCACTAGGATCAAAGGCAACGTTATGGTGGTGGTGGTTGTCACCGGAGGAGATCAGTTTCTTGGGCAGGTTGTGAGACATCTTGAGCTCAGCTTCAGCAGCCATGGTGGTGGTGAGAAAAAATGGAGAAAGAAAGGGTTAATAAAGAAAAGGGGGAAGGCATAGCATGTGTGTCTCTTCTCTCTTTCAGTTGATCATACTAAGTTTAAGAGAAATGTGGGGAAAAGGACTAAGGGAAAGAGAAGAATGCGAGCTCAAGATGAAAAATTTGAAAAGTCCCGCTTGTGATGCTCTCTCAAGTTGAAAAGTCCCGCCAACCCGCCAACCCGCCAGAAATTTATTTTTTAAAAAAAATTAAAATTTTATAGTTTTTTCTTTTTTTAAAAAAATTTTTTATCATAAGATTATATAGTCATATAATTCTTTTTCCATCAATAAATTTTTAATAATAATTTTTTTACAAGTTTTCAAAAAATATCAATATTAATGTTTTGTTATAATTTTAAATACAGTATTATAAGAAGTTAATATGAAAAAATAAGATATTTAATACTATTTTTTAATATATTAGGTATTATTTATCATAAAAATAGAATTTAATATTACGTTTTACCCTTATAAAAATTATAAGATATAATAATTAAAAAATTAAAAAAATAAAATAAAGGCAGGCTGGCCCGCCACCCGTAGGCCAGCTCGCCAGAACCTGCGGGCCAGGCGGGGCGGGTTGGCGGGTTGGACCCGCGGGCCCAACCCATATTACCGGCTCTAAAGTTGGTGGAAAAAAAATCTTATAGACCGTACCTAGGAAGTGCAGTCTAAAAAAGGTATTTTTTAGATTGCACTCCTTAGTGCAGTCTAAAAAGAGTTCTTTTAAGACTGCATCTAAAAGGAGTTCTTTTTAAACTGCAACTCTTAGGTGCGGTCTAAATGAGTGAAAATTTGTCTTCACATTTACGAAAATACTACCGATCATTTTTTTTTAGACCTTATCCTCTAAGTGTGGTCTAAAAGGGGCGGTCTAAATAAGCTTTTTTCTACTAGTGATCATTGAGAAAAAACAATATACATAATACTTTAACATAACTTATTTATCTTCTTTAAACATTTTTTAAATAAAAGAAGTTATCTGGCTCTTATATTGAATACATGTAAATTAACAACACATGGAAGTTGAAACTCAAGTCTAGATGGCGTTCTTAGTATATTAACCAGTTTTGTTGGTATGGAATGAATACCCTAAAGCCAAACTATTAGAATAGGATTTGACTAAGAGAGGATGAATTGGTAGCTTTTAAAATTATGCTAATCAACAGAGAGAAAAGCAAGTAATAGAACGAGATCACCGAGGGCATAGCAGAGAGAATGAATAAAATGATTTATCTTGGTTTAATTTTCCTGACCTATATCCAGTCCTCAAAGCTCCTTTGAGATTTTAAACACACTAGCAACAACAATAACATGCTCCTTAAGCCTTTACAATGGGAGGATGGACCCTCTACTTTTCCAACTCAACCCAACTTTCTCAAGATTCCTGAATCTTAAGTTTCTCTCAGAAACAACAAGTTTGGATGGACTAAAAAAGTCTTTCAGAGAGTGGATAGATAAACACTGAAGTTTTAATGACAAAATAAATTAATGATAGAGAAGTTGGTGAGAAAAGTAAATGTTGAATGCCTCGTGTGTTTGTGTGTTACTATGTTAGTTCATCTACATTGAATGCTCTACTATTCATAGGTGAGTGACATTAATTACCCATTAGGAAGAGCCTTGCTTCTGTTACTCTCTGATGCAATCACCAACATTTTGCATTTAATGCTTCTATGATAGCCAACATCGAAGTTCTGCGAATATGAACATTGAGCCCACGCTGGAGAGTTGTTCAGAGGTGCCCATTGTTAGAGTTGGATTTGACCAAAGGGGTGAATTGATCAATTTTAAAATTAAAACAGAAATTACTCAAATTAATCAAAGCAATTAAGAAGAACAGAGAAACTGTGACACACCTTAACCTTGCTATTAGCTTCATTTTATATTGATTTGAAACCAAAGGGAAGCCTCAATTTGATAAAAAAGTCCAAAAGGTTCAAATTGAAACCTTTCGACTTTATGAAGTTACTATTCACAGTTTTTCGGACCAATTTTGAAAATTCATAAGTAATTATAGAAAAATTGAAATTGAGTGCTTCCAATTTCTATTTGAAGCTTATAAGTTCCTCTATAAGGGAAAAATACTCATTAGATCAGAAACTTGCTCAATTGATACAGTTTAATGCGCAAAGATGTACTGTTCAATTGGTAATTTTTCAAGTTCCCCAGGTTTTTCTGTGATTTTTCATCAACTATGAAACCTTATAACTTTCTGTACAAAACTCCAATTCCAGTGTTATTTAGTTTGTTTTAAAGCTTGAAATGTGAGCTATTTCTATGGAAAATTTCAACTCAATTGGAGTCCATTTTCTCTATTTCAAGTCAGGTCAACTTTAGGGGTTTGACCAACTTCCCTTTAACAATTAAGCAAACTTGTCATTTTCAAACTTTCACCATTTAAAACCCTAACTTCTTAACCTATTTTAATCATATTTGATCATGCAATTAGGAGTCCTTGGCTATCACATAACAACCAAACATGCATATGTTTTTAATACATATTACATAACAAGTGAAAGTCCCAAAATGTTATTACATTTACAACATAATTCCATATACATAAACATGTAAAATCCTTCCTTCAAGCATCACACATTTTCTCCTTACCCTTTGAAGAACTTGTACCTAAAAATGGTTAGTGGGGGAGAGTGAGATTTATGGAAATCCCACTAGCAAAGTTTACTAACATACATAGAAAATTTGCATGACATTTCTTCAGGTTCATGTAAAAATGTGTAACATTGTAAAATGTGTATCAAGCACATATCAATGCAAATGACCATAGCATAGCATCACTCATAAACACATTTCAACAATGTAATAAGTATATTCAAGTCATGCACATCATTAAGATCATTTTACAATAACATTAGATAGAGTTAGAAAACTTTGCTACATTTACTCCTTAATTCCCTTTTAGCTTTGTAACCTTTCTTGAACTCTTTGAAAATCACTCTCTTGCACCAAACTCTTGCCTACGCAATTAACAATATAATGGCCATCAAACATAAGCCATTTCCCATGCAAGAAGCAATGTAAAACTCCTTTAACTATTCCCTTGAATTTCTTAAATCCTAGAACATCAAACTTGTAGTTATAATTTTCTAATGCTTCCATAAACTTGGGCTCACTTATAACCTATACAAAAACTCATTTTGAATCCATTGGAAGCATCAAAATCATCAAAAGAAACTTCCTTCCCCATTTTCCAGGTTAGGCTGAGAGGAATTCCAAAAATACTATCATTGTGATTTTCTAACTTCTAACACTTCTATCATCATATCCTTACTTTCAAACTCATATTCATGCATGAGAAAGCTTGATTTTAACTCTCCTACTTCAAGTGGAAAATTGGGCAGCACCTCCCCTATAAATTCATGATTTTCCAAATTTACAAAATCACAAAAACAACTCAATCAACAACATATATACCAATATGCTCCTTACAACTCAAGGAGGCTTTTGCAACTAATTAATGGCTTTACATCCCTCTCTTTCTCACTTTTTTCTCAAGAACCCTAAGCCATGGAACTTGAGAAAGAAAGATCAAATCAAAATTTGAAACCATGGAAGTTGAAGAGGAAGTTACAAGGAAGAGATTGGTATATAACATAAGGTGTCTTACTTGCTTACCTTAGATTTATCTTGAATTTTTCCTCTTCTTTGCTCCCTTGGAATGGCGTCTTTTGCTCCCAATTTTCTGACCATGAAATGTCGGTCTAATGGCTGGAAGAAGAAGGAATTTTTCTGTTTTAATAATTCACCACTTAATGGAATGGAAGGCTAAGATCACATCTTGTAACCCAAGCTTAATATAAGGGATCTAATTTTGCTAAACACTTGACATTTGCTAAGCTCTCATTTGATGGTAACAAGGTGTCATGATGGCTGTAACTTGATGGTAACAATCTGGTTTGAATAACTAAACTGGATCCCATTCGGTGACTTTTACCGATAGCACTTTTTACCGGTAAACACAACTTTATTCCGGTAAATCTTTTTCTACTTTACTGGAGATATTTTATTCCTCATTTAGTTTCCATATTTTTCTCTTGAATATAACAAATTTATTATCCCCAAAATACCCCTTAATGTCCTCAAATTTTATAGGATTATTTTATCTTGTCCAAAACCCCTGAAAACGAGCAATCGGAGGGTAAAATATTCTTAGGGCCTTGAAAAATACTACATTTTTTACTAATTCTCTAGCCCTTTTCCTTTTCCCAAAACGCCATCTAGATTGTTCAAAATTAATTTTTGAAATAAATTATATTTCAAGGATTTTTGAGTCTTTTTCCCCTTAATCGGGAAAATCGCCTTAATCTCATATTGAGCAGTAATTTTATTAAATACTATATAGTCCACTGGATTTTTCCATATTTTTATCTCAATTTTCTGAGAACTCCTGATACCTTAAATAATTATTTTTCTCCGTTTTGCCTTCAAAATTCTCTAGACGGAAATCTGGTTCGAACCACTAAAATCCATGAATCACGGTTGTGATCAGTGAGTCAAGCTCTGTCTATTGGGCATCTAAAAATTTTTGGTCAACAGTTGAATTTTTTGACTTTGACTTGTCAAATAACCAAAATGCCCTTCCATTTTCTCATATTTACCATTTCCCCTTACTTTTACTAATCTTTCATAATTCCAATTCTACCCTTACTCTTTATTCTTAAAGGCCTCTATGTCCTTAACCTTTTTATAAAATGACATATGGGTCCCTTCCCAGGGGTCCCCCATCCCGAAATTGCTCCTGCCCCTGGCATTCTTAATTTTAAAGTTCTTACGGAATTACATCTATTAGGCCAGGTCTGACTTTGCGACTTCCGGCCCACAACCTTTCTCTCTTTAAATACTATCTATTTCTGAATTCTAATTCATTTCATAATTACCAGATTAGCATTTAATTCAGTTAGCAATAAAATCGTGGATATTATAGAGACGCTGAACACAAGCAACTTATCTTGGTTCGGTCCTCCTGACCTACATCCAGTCCTCAGAATACCTCTGAGATTTCTAATCCACTATTCAACAATGATCAAGGCTCCCCAGCCTTTACAATGGAGATTCTCACTCCTCCTTACAACAAGCAATAAATCAGAGTCTTACACACTATGTTTTCTGTCACAATCTTGACCCAAATGATTCAAGGTCTCAACCTTGAATATCTTACAGATTTACAATGAAGATGGACAAGATAAACTCTCTTGGAAGAGTAGATGATACAACACTGAAGCTCACAGGAATAATGAATGTGATGACAGAAGGTAGATAAGAAGAATAATGGCGTATTAAATTCTCTTCAGTCGTCGTCACTTTCTGTCTTCAAAGTTTCTTCATTTATAGTTGAGGCTTCAATAAATGACCGTTACTCAGATTTTGAATATCCGTTAGAGTGAAGCTTCTTTCCATTACTCACACCAGCTGTGTCTTTAGAGTGTCATTAATGCTACATAAATGCAGTGGTTCAACTGTCAAGCCGGAGTTCATTAAAGCTCGTCTTCATTCCTCGGATTTCCTGTTAAGTTTAGTGAAAGATCTGCAAGGCATTTATTAGGGTAGGTAACGTTTAAAAAGTTTAGACATGAAAGAGGAAATTTTCGGAGAAATCTATGCTTAGCTGTCAGACTGATGCTGTGTCAGATAAAGAGATATTCGAGTTATGAATCTCAATGCTCGAGTGTTGATCAAAGTAATCAAGAGAAAATTTGAATTTCATAAGTTAGTACTCGAGTTCGGAAAATGATACTCGAGTTCTTATAACACTTTTAAAGTTACTCGAGTGTTTGCTGAGAGTATTGCAGAACACTTCTATTCAGTGCTCGAGTTGCCTTAAGAGTGTTGAAAGAAAACATAAATGCTCGAGTGATGTAAGCAGGTGCTTAAGTTTTGTGAATGCTTTCACTTTTTACTCAAGTTTTTAGGAAGAGCTTTGAAGTAAAATTATATTGGAAAACTCCAATACTCGAGTGTTCAGTCACAGTACTTGAGTGCTGATAATACTTTCACGATAACTCGAGTTTTACTACGCAAGTATTGTGTTTGTTCAGAGGAAAAAGCTCGATACTCGAGTGTTAGAATCCAACACTCGAGTGTTGGTATCTCTTTCAAGTATAACTTCGAGTTTTCTGTTTCAAAATAGTTCAATACTCGAGTGCGGTAAGTCAGAACTCGAGTGATGACAATACTTCCATTTGTAACTTGAGTATTCTGCTTTACATGTTGTTCTATAACTTGAAAATGGAACTCAATACTCGAGTATTGAAGACAAAAACTCGAGTATTGACAACACTTTCACTAATACTAGAGGTTCACTTAGAAGTATTTAGTTATAAAGCAATTTAAGTCCCAATACTCGAGTTTCATAAAGCATTACTTGAGTGATCTCAATACCTCAACCTTATACTCGAGTTTTCACAGGGAGTTTTGAAATACAGAATCAGTTTTAACTCACGATACTCAAGTGCATGCTACCAATACTCCAGTATTGTCAGCATTTTAATAATAACTCGAGTTTTTACTGAAAGTATTAGATTTCAACAAGTTTTCAAAGCTTAATACTCGAGCGTCAGAACACAGAACTGGAGTACTTGATCATGAACATAGTAAAAACAATTTAAGCTTCATAATTCCTAAAATCACAAAGTAATCATTTTGTTATCATCAAAATATGGTATCAACATTCTCCCCCGTTTTGATGATGACAAAAACTTTAAAATCAGGATTAGGAATTATGAGAATTGAAACTTTCAAAAACTTAGAATTTAGCAAAGTCATAAACCATGAATCCATTATATAATTAAAAAACATAAGCATTCCAAAGTCATAAGTCATAAAGAACATAAAAGTCATAAACTGTCAAATGATATAATGTAAAATACAAAGAAAAACATAAAGCAAAGTCTGATTTTCTTCTCCCCCTTTTTGGCATAAATCAAACAAGGGTTAGTGAGGAGAAGAAGGAGCATGGGGCGAGGTTGAGGGATCAAAGGAAGGTTTAGGAGGAGCCAGGGAAGACATTGGAGGTGCAGGGATAGGCTGAGGCTATGGATTTAGGATGGATGATGAGAAATCAATCATTGTTAGTGCTGCATCTGTAGGAGGATCATCAGGAGAAGGAGAAGAAGGTGGTAGTAGAGGAGTAGGGGCTGAAGAAGAGGCCTGATGATCTCTGATGAACTACTCAATGGATGCAACCCTGCTATCCAAACCACTCACTATACTCTGCAATGTATTAAACTTCTCCAAGAAAGCATCTCTGAACATAATGAGATCCTTTGATAAAGATGTAACTGTAACATCTAGAGATCTCCTAGAAAAATAGTCTTTTGCTGCATGTAATGCACTCCTGAGATATTCTTGAGTCTGAGCCTAAAAAGCAGTCATAAATGCTTCACCCATCTTGAGTTCTGTCTCCAAATATTGCTGAATGGCAGTATGAGCAAAGGATGGAACAGATGTATCCTGTAGGGGGCAGAGGATTGAGCCTCATCCTATCCTCGAGAGGTGGCAGAAGTGGTTTTTCTCTTTTCCTTCAGAGGCTGAGGTTGAGCACTAACAACATCAATATTCATCCTATGAAAGTGTTGCTCAAAGAATTTAACTAGATTCTTAACCTTCTCGACAATGTACCACATTGAATGAAGATCAAGGATGTGAGATGTAAGGTAAGGGTAAGGCATTGTCATCCTCTTTGAATTTGAAAACCTAAATCTCCACATTTCATTGAACACAAACTGTCCAATTTGTCTCTTCTCCTAATCCATGATGGAGGCTAGAAAATGGTAGTCACTGTGTGCCAGATAATATAATTTCTGCTCTTTTTCACTAAACATCTAGAATAGATGTAGTGAATTGTCCTTTGCAACACGGGCATTGATAATGGGTTAAATGATAAGTTTCTCGGATAAGTCTCCCCAAGCCTCAATAACTCAAAAATCTCTTTCTCAGTATGATTTTTCAAATTATCCACAAAGTCATGAGTGCCAAGATAATTGTTCAAATTATCTGCATTGATACTAATCTTAACTCCTATTATCATAGTAAACAGTGAGTGCAAAATAATATTCCCTTTGTCATCCTTTAGAGAATCATACTTCATGTTATTATAGAAAATTCTAACCATTTCAGGTGAATATGGTTTGTTTATTTCTATTAGTTTCTATAATGCTCCAAGTAATCCACCATATCAATTCCTAGGGCCTTAATTTCTTCCAGATTCACATATATTCCAAGACATAAAGCATGGTTCTTATACTTCAATTCATACTCAGAATGCTCAGTAATATATAAAGTGGAAGTATTGTACCCTTCAGCAGCCTCAAGTATGGTTGCTTTCTTTGATCTTGTTCTTCTTGATGATTCCCCAGGGCCACTCACTTTCTCCTTCCTTTTCCTTTTAGGAGTCATCTTGCCTGGAGAGATACTTTCAGTATCTGAATCAGAATCTTGAGCAGATGATGGAACAGGGGATGATAATGAAGATATTGGGGCTTTTCTTTTGTCTTTCCCTCTGAGAGTGGACTTGGGTTGCTCTGATTGAGATTTCTCAATTGAGGGAGCCTCAGTTTCTTCTTTTGAAGGTTCTGCAATTCTCACTTTCTTGGTTGAAGTAGATTGAGAGTGAAAGGGTGCCGAGGATGAAGGTTTCTTGCTTGAGGAAGTATTAGAAGTACGTTTTGTGTGAGCCATGGTGATTGAGAATAAAAAAGATTGGAAATTGGGCAAAAGGTGTGCTGACGGGTTTTGGTAATAGAATGATGAGAAAATGGGAGTAATGGAAGATTTATGGAGAATAATTTGAGGGGTAATGACAGTGTAGTAAACGAGTGGATTGATAACGTTTTAGGTAGAAGTTACAACGTTTGATTTCACTAGATTGAGAGAACTCGAGTGAAAAAATGGGTTAGGTTTTGAGTGATAGTAGAAAAAGGGGAATAAATTCATCAGACAGCTCCAACACTCGAGTATTAATTTCCAGTACTTGAGTGTTGAGGGCTTTTAGTGTTGTGCAGTACTCGAGTATTGTACTCAAGAAGATGAACAGACAAGCCAATACTCAAGTATTGACTCTCAATACTCGAGTATTGGGATCTCGCTTGCTAATACTCGAGTGCTGCTTTTTAGTACTCGAGTATCGGGGTCCCTCAACTTCAAACACATGTTAATACTCGAGTATTTCTTTTGAATACTCGAGTATTGGGATACTTAAGAGAGAAATGCTTACCAAACTTGAGTTTTGAGATTGAAAACTAGAGTCTTACCTTTACTTTCATCTTAGCACTCGAGTATTTAGCTTCCAATGAGGCTTTCAAGTGAGTAGTACTCGAGTTATGCTTCCCAGAACTCGAATATTGCTCCTTTCACCATTACTTGAACCTGAAACTCGAGTAATACCTCATATTTTGCCATCAACACTCTAGTATTACCTTCTGAAACTCGAGTGTTCAGCAAAAATCATTGAAAATTTCTTTCCTTTTCTTCAGTACTCGAGTTTTGACTTCAAGTGTTCAATTTAACACTTGCAAAACTTGATTAAAACACTCTGAAGCTCAAGTTAGAACAATTATTCATCAAAATATGACAAATTAATCAACGTTAACTTACAACTCATTGGGATTCACCATTCCCAATTCTCTCCTTATGTGCATAAACTGTTCTTTGGCCAGAGGCTTAGTGAAAATGTCAACAATTTGCAAATGAATTGGAATAAATAACACTTTCACATCTTTTCTCACATGGTCAACAATTTGCAAATGAATTGGAATGAATAACACTTTCACATCAATATGTTTTGTTCGAGCATGATGTACAGGATTTTTGGCAAGATTTATGGTGCTTGTATTATCACAAAAAATGGGAATTTCCTTGAAATCCATTCCCAGGTCATGAAGTTGCTGTTTCATCCATAGAAATTGTGCATAACAGCTTGCATCAGATATATTCAGCTTCAGTTGAGGACAATGACATAGTTAACTGCTTCTTGCTGAACCATGATACCAATGACCCTCCGAGGAATTGACATTGTCCATTAGTACGTTTTCTGTCAATTTTGTATCCAGCATAATCCGAGTCTGAGTAAGCAATCGGCTCTTCATTGCTTCCTTTGGGATTCCATATACCAAGGTCCACGATGCCAGCAAGATATCTGAATATCCTCTTTACATTCTCAGCATGAGATTCTTTGGGTGTAATATCCACCCTTTTATGTAATTTGAAATAAAGGCCAAATCGATAGTTATGAGATGAGAAAGGGTCTATAGAAATAAAGTACAGAAAGAGAAGATGTCAATGGACCAAAAAGACCTTGGTCAAAATAGTCCTAAGGCTTTGAAATTACTAAAAATGTAAGCCAGGGACATAAATATCATTAAGTAAAAAGACTAAGGGTAATATTGTCATTGGATAAAAAGGGCCAAACGTTAGAAAGTATGGAAAAAGTTAATGCCGATGGGTTGATTAACCCAAAGTCAGACCTGGCTTAGCGGGAAAAATTTTATAAGAACTTTAAAGTTAAGCGTGCTAGGGGTAGGAGCAATTTCAGGATGGGTGATCCCCTGGGAAGAGACCTATATGTCATTTAACAAAAAGACCAAGGACATAAAGGTCTTTAAGTATAAAAAGTAAGGGTAAAATTGGAATTATGAAAGATTAGTAAAAGTAAGGGCAAAATGATAAATAAGAGAAAATGGAAGGGCATTTTGGTCATTTGAAAAGTCAAAGTCAAAGAAGTCAACCGTTGACTAAAATTTTACAGATGCCGAATAGACAGAGCTCGACTCACTGATCACAACCGTGATTCACGGATTTTTCGTGATTCGGACCAGATTTCCATCTAGAGAATTTTGAAGGTAAAAAAGAGCAAAAAATTTATTTAAGGTATCAAGAGTTCTCATAAAATTGAGACAAAAATTTGGACAAATCAAGTGAATTTTATAGTATTTAATAAAATTACTGCTCAGTATGAGATTAAGGCGATTTTCCCAATTAAGGGAAAAAGACCCGAAAAAGACTCAAAAATCCTCAAAATATAATTTATTTCAAAAATTATTTTTTTAACAATCTAGAGGGCACTTTGGGAGAAGAAAAAGGGCTAGAGACTCAGTGAAAAATTTAGTATTTTTCAAGGCCCTAAAAGAATTTTGCTCTCCGATTGTACGTTTTCAGGGATTTTGGACAGGATAAATTAATCCTGTAAAATTTGAGGAAATCAAGGGGCATTTTTGGATAATGAATTTATCATAATTATGAGGGGAATATGGAGATTAAATGAGGAAGAAAATATATCCAGAAAAGTTAAAAAAGATTTACCGGAATAAAGTTATGGTTACTGGTAAAAAGTGCAATCGGTAAAAGTAACCGAATGGGATCCAGTTTGGTTAAGGTCACCAGATTTTTAACCAAAAATTACAGCCATCATTACACCTTTTTATCATCCAATGAGAGGCAAGCAAATGGCCCTTGTGTGGACAAATTTCCACCCTTAGATCACACTTATTTTACAAGATGCAATCTTAGCCAAATCAATTAAGTGTGAATTATTAAAACCTTATAATTCTCTCCATCTTCAGCCATTAGACCGACTCATTTTGGGCAGAAAGAAGAAAGCAAGTGATGCCATTTTAGCAAGGAAGAAGAAGAGAAAATCTTGGTGAAATTCAAAGGTAAGAGAAGAAGACACCTTAAGTTATATATCAATCTCTTCATTGTGATCTCCTCTTCACTTTCCATGGATTCAAATTTTGATTTGGTATCTCTTTCTCAAGTTTTATACTTAGGGTTCTTGAGAGCTAAAGTGAGAAAGAGAGGGATTTAAAGCCATTAATTAATTGCAAAAGTCTCCTTGAGTTGTAAGGAGCATATTGGTATATATGTTGTTGTTTATTGAGTTGTTTTTGTGATTTTGTAAATTTGGGAAATCATGAATAAATAGGGGAAGTGCTGTCCAATTTTCCACTTGATATAGGAGAGTTAAAATCAAGCTTTACCATGCATAAAGATGAGTTTGAAAACAAGAATATGATGATAGAAGTGTTAAAAGTTGGAAAATCACATTAACGGTGATTTTGGGGACTTCTCAGCCTGACCTGGAACATGAGGAAGGAATATTGTTTTGATAATTTTGATACTTCCAATGGACTCAAAATGAGTTTTTGTGTAGGGTATAAGTGACCCCAAGTTTATGGAAGCATTAGAAAATTTGATTTTAAGAAATTCAAGGGAATGGTTAAAGGGGTTTTACATTGCTTCTTGCATTGGAAATGGCATATGTTTTATGGCCATTATATTGTCAATATTGTAGGCAAGAGTTTGGTGCAAGAGAGTGATTTTCAAAGTGGTCAAGAAAGGTTGCAAAGTAAAGGGGAATTAAGGAGTAAAGGTAGCAAAGTTTTCTAACTCTATATAATATTATTGTGAAATGATCTTAATGATGTGCATGACTTGAATATACTTGTTACACTGTTGAAATGTGTTTATGAGTGATGGTATGCTATGGCCATTTCCATTGATATGTGCTTTATACACATTTTACAATGTTACACATTTTTACATGAACATGAAGAATGTCATGAAATTTTCTATGTATGTTAGTAAACTTTGCTATTGGGATTTTCAAAATCTCACTCTTCCCCACTAACCATTTTAGGTACAAGCTCTACAAAGGGTAAGGAGAAAATTCATGATGCTTGAAGCAAGGAATTTGACATGATTATGTATATGGAATTATGTTGTAAATGTTATGATATTGTGAGACTTTCATATGTTATGTAATATGTGTCATGAACCTATGTATGTTTGGTTGATTTTTGATGGTTAAGGACCCCTAATTGCATGATCAAGCATGAATAAAAGAGGATTAGTAGTTAGGGTTTTAAATGGTTAAGATTGAAAATGAAAAGTTTGATTAAGTGTTAAAGTTAAGTTGGTCAAATGCCTAACTTTAACCTGTCGGGAAATAGAGCAAATGGACTCCAATTGAGTTGAAATTTTCCAAAACAATAGTTCACATTACAAGATTTAAAACAAGCTAAATAAAACTGGAATTGGAGTTTTGTATAGAAAGTTATAAGGTTTCAAAGTTGGAAAAATTAGGGAAAATTGAAAAATTACCAATTGAACAGTACATCTTTGCGCTTTAACATGTATCAATTGGGCAAGTTTTGATCCAATGAGTATTTTTACCTTATAGAGAAACTTATAAGATTAAAATAGAAATTGGAAGCACTCAATTTTGATTTTTCTATAATTAGTTATGAATTTTCAAATTTGGTCCGAAAAACTATGAATAGTAACTTCCATAAAGTTGAAAGTTTTCAATTTGAACCTTTTGGACTTTTTGATCAAATTGAGGCTTCCCTTTGATTTCAAATCAATACAAAATGAAGCTAAAGACAAGTTTAAGTGGTGTTACATTGGGAGCTTCTTGGTAACATGCAAACATTCCAACACTGAATTGTATGTCAGGTCTGCTTACCATGAGATATAGCAATGATCTAATCATCCCTCTATATCTTTTAACATCATAATCCTTGCCATTGATGTCAGCATCCAGCAAAGTGCTAGAGCTTATGGGAGTATTAGCATTCATGCATTGATCCATTCCAAACTTCTTCAATAGCTCCTTTAAATATTTTGATTGATTGATGAAAGTTCCATTCTTTCTCTGCTTGATTTGAAGTCTAAGAAAGAAATTTGATTCTCTCATCAAGGACATCTCAAATTTTGCCTGCATAATCTTGGCAAACTCTTGACAAAGATCATTGTTAGTTACACCAAATATAATATCGTCAACATATATTTGCACAATTAATATATCTGACTTTGAATTCTTTATAAACAAAGTCGTATCAACCTTCCCTCTAACAAAACCTTCTTTGATCAAGAAATTACTCAATCTTTCGTACCATGTTCTAGGAGCTTGTTTCAAACCATAAAGAGCCTTATTGAGTTTGTAAACATGATTTGGTTTAGAAATATCTTCAAAACCAGGTGGTTGCTCAACATATACTTCTTGCATGATGAAACCATTTAAGAAAGCACTCTTTACATCCAACATATACTTCTTCCATAATAAAACCACATGGTTGCTCAACATATACTCCTTACATCCATTTGGAAAAGTTTGAAATCCATAATGCAAGAAAAGGCAAGTAAGATGCGTATAGCTTATAGTCTAGCAACCTGATCATATGTTTCTTCATAATCAATCCCTTCTTCCTGATTGTAGCCTTTTGCTACTGATCTGGCTTTGTTTCTAACAATGATTCTAGACTCATGAAGTTTGTTTTTGAAAACCCATTTTGCACCAATGACTGGATGATCATTGGGTTTGGGTACCAAGTTCCAGACTTGGTTTCTTTCAAATTGATTTAATTCTTCTTCCATTGCTATGATCCAATTATTGTCAGTTAAAGCTTTCTCAATGTTTTTAGGCTCTATTTTTGAAATAAAAGCTGAAAATTAAGCCACATTTGAAATTCTTTTTCAGGTTTGTACACCTTCATTCACTTCACCAATTAATTGATTGATAGGGTGATTGTGGATGTATTTCCAAGCTCTTGGTTGAGGAGATTGAGGTAGTTCACCTGATTGTTCATTTTCAAAATCATTTGTTAGTTGACAATTAGTTGAACCATTATTTTTTACCTTTTCTGAACCTTTTGCAATGATAATTCCTTCATCAAAGTCAGGTTTTGGTAAAGGTTCATTTTCAACAAAAACTACATGCACAGACTCTTCTACTACACAAGTTCATTTATTGAAAATTCTAAATGCTTTACTCCTATTAGAATAACAAAGAAATAGACCTTCATCAGATTTAGGATCGAATTTACCAAGGTTATCCTTGCCATTGTTGTGAATAAAGTATTTGCTACCAAAGACGTGTAAATGAGATAGATGTGGTTTCCTCCTTTGAATAGCTCATAAGGTGTTTTCCCAAGAGATGTCCTGATATATGCTCTATTGGATATATCGCATGATGTGCTCAGTGCATCTGCCCATAAGACCTATGACACTTCCTTTTCAGTCATCATTGCCCATAAGCTAGCACCATGTTTTTCATTTCTACCACTCCATTTTGCTGAGGAGTCCTTGGGGCTGAGAAGTTATGATCAATTCCCTCACTTTCACAGTATATTGCAAAGTCTCCATTTTTAAATTCTCCTCCGTGATCTGTTCTAATGGAAACAATAGACATACTTTTCTCATTTTGGACTTTTTTGGCAAAAACTGTGAATAATTCAAATGTTTCATTTTTGGATGCTAAGAATATGGTCCACGTGAATCTAGAGTAATCATCAATGATTACTAATGTATAAAGGTTTCCACCAAGGCTTTTTACTCTGGCGGGACCCATCAAATCCATATGAAGTAGTTTAAATGGTCTTTTAGTTGAAATATCTGTTTTTGACTTAAATGAGGATTTCATTTGCTTTCCCTTTTGGCATGCATCACAAACTAAATCATTTTTGAATTTTAGTTTTGAAAGCCCTTGAACAAATTCATTCTTGATTAATCGGTCAAGCTGATTCATTTAACGTGTGCCAAACGTTTGTGCCATAAATAACTTTCATCAGCTTAATTGATTAAGCAGGAATTTAAAAAGCATTTTCTAAATCAATATTGTAGCAATTACCGTCCCTGGGAGCTCGAAGTTGAATGTTCAACTTGCTTATGTCAATTGGAAGATCTTGCTTATTGATGATGAAGCATTCTCAAGAATCAAAGATTATCCAGTTATCTTTATCAGTAGTCTAACTCACACTGAGGAGATTGTGGCAGAGTCCTTCCACATGGTAGATATCTTTGATAGGTGCTCCATTGGGATTTGGTACTTCACCAATTCCCATGATTTTCCCTAACTGGTTTCCTCCAAAACTTACTTTACCACCATTTTTGGCTTTTAGGCTAACAAATTTGTTTTTGTCTCCTATCATGTGTCTTGAGCATCCGCTGTCGATATACCACTTCTCACCTTTGATGCTCTAAGACATACCTGCAAGAAATTCATCTAATGGTTTTAGGTACCCAAGTTTTGTTTGGTCCTCATGAGTCAGTTCTCAGTACTTTTGGAACACAAGTTCCTTTTAGTACCCATTTATAAGTTCCTAACTTTTTGGTTTTCCTGAAACAACAATTAATAGTTTGATGACCTTTTCTATTACAATAGTTGTAGAAAGCAAATGGTTCTGAAGTATGTACAGATTTCTGAAAGTATTTCAAATATCTTTGTTGCCATTCTTTTTCTTTCCCTTTTGTAAATCTTTCAGAGGATCATATCCTATTCCACTCCTGTCATTTACTACTCTTTGATTTTTCAAAATTATTTAAAGCATCTCATTTCCTCGTGTAAATTTTTCAAGAGTTTTGGATAAACGATTTTCCTTTTTTAAATTGTTACATTTTGAGCACTTAAGATTGATAACAGGTTTTTCAACAGGTTTCTCAAGTTCTTTTACTTTCTTAAAAAGGATAGTTCTTTTGCAAATTTTAATAATTCTAAATGCATATGATTATATTCAGAACGTAATATCATAACTAGGTTCAATAATTACCTCTTCTGATTCTAATTCCTCTTCTTGAGCTATAAGATAAATGTTGGCTTCTTCTTCGGTTTCACTTCCTTCTTCATTTGAACCGTCTCCCAAGATGCCTGTCACATATGCTTTCTTTTTCTTGGAGAATTTTGGTCTCTTCTTTTCCTTATCTTTATTTTGAGCAGCAAGTTGTGGACAGTCAACCTTTCCAGGTTTGTTGCACTCATAGCAAATGATTTTGCTTGATCCTCCTTTGTAAGGCTTTCTGCATTGTTGAACTTTCCCATACATTCTTCTGATCTTGCGAACCACCATGGCAAGTTCTTCATCTTCTACTTCTTCTTCTACTTCTTCTTCTTCTTCTTCTTCTGTTTATGCCTCTTTTTCCTTTATGGATTTTAGAGCCAGTCCTTTCTTCTTCTTTTCTTCAACATTTGAGAGTTCCTTTTTGAACTTCTGCTTGCTTTCATACTCAGCAATACTACCAAATAGTGCAGCTATCGAAGTCATGGACTCTCCTCGGGATTCTTCAATAGCAGTTACTTTTGCTTCCCATTTGTTGGATAATACATTTAGGATCTTCCTCACTTAAGAGTGTTGATCATATGTTTTTCTGAGAGTAGCTAACTTGTTGATAAGATGAGTGTGACACATTTGAAATTCTGCAATCGTCTCTTCATCCTTCTTTATAAGTAAGTCATACTCAGTGGTTAGCATGTTCACTCTGCTTCCGTGAATTCGTATGCTATCTCCAATGCTTCCCACATATACTTTGCAGAGGGGAGAGTGCAAACTTTTTTCAAAGTCATCTTCATTCGAAGCTGCTTACAACATCAACACAGCTTTTCTATTCAGCAGCATCTTTTTCTTATCTTCTTTATTAAATTCTGCTTTTGTCTTAAGAACCAGCCGATCTTTGTCCTTCTTCATTGGCACTATGTTACCTGTTTCAAAAACGTCCCATAAATCAAAATCAGTAGCAAGAATAAAGTTTTGAAATTTAATTTTCTAGAAAGAAAATTTCTGGCTGTTGAATGCTAGCAGTCTGGTGATTGATGCTCCATTAGCTATAACATGTTCGCCAAATCCTGCCATGGATCTCTCATAAAACTGTTAAGTTCTTTACACATGAGATCTACTCTGATATCAAATGTTAGAGTTGGATTTGATCAAGAGGGGGTGAATTGGTCACTTTTAAAATTAAAATAGAAATTACTCAAATTAATTAAAGCAATTAAGAAAGCAATTAAGAAGAATAGAGAGAAGCTGAACATAAGCAATTTATCCTAGTTCAGTCCTTTTGACCTACGTCCAATCCCCTGAATACCTCTGAGATTTCCAATCCACTATTTAACAATGATCAAGGCTACTAGCCTTTATAATGGAGATTCTCACTGCCCCTTACAATAGGCAATAAATAAGAGTCTTACAAACACTGTTTTCTGTCACAATCTTGGCCCAAATGATTCATAGTCTCAACCTTGAATATCTCATAGATTTATAATGAAGATGGACAAGATAAACTCTTTTATAAGAGTAGATGATAAAATACTGAAGCTCATAGGAATAATGAATGTGATGACAAAAGGTAGTTAAGAAGTATAATGGCGTATTAAATTCTCTTCAATCATCGTCACTTTCTGTCTTCAAAGTTTCTTCATTTATAGTTGAGGCTTCAATAAATGACCGTTACTCAGATTTTGAATATTCGTTAAAGTGAAGCTTCTTTCCATTACTCACACCAGCTGTGTTTGTTGAGTGTCATTAATGCTCCATAAATGCAGTGGTTCAATTGCCGCGCCAGAGTTCATTCAAGCTCGTCTTCATTCCTCAGATTTCCTAATCAGTTTAGTGAAAGATCTGCAAGGCATTTATTAGGGTAGGTAACGTTTAAAAAGTTTAGACATGAAAGAGGAAAGTTTCGAAGAAAGCTATGCTTAGCTGTCAGACTGATGCTGTGTCAGATAAAGAGATACTCGAGTTATGAAACTCAATACTCGAGTGTTAATCAAAGTAATCAAGAGAAAATTTGAATTTCATAAGTCATTACTCGAGTTCGGAAAATGATACTCGAGTTCTTATAACACTTTTAAAATTACTCGAGTTTTTGTTGAGAGTATCGCAGAACACTTCTATTCAGTTCTCGAGTTGCCTTAAGAGTGTTAAAAGAAAACATAAATGCTCGAGCTATGTAAGCAGGTGCTCGAGTTTTGTGAATACTTTCACTTGTTACTCGAGTTTTTAGGAAGAGGTTTGAAGTAAAATTATATTGGAAAACTCCAATACTCGAGTGTTCAGTCACAGTACTTGAGTGCTGATAATACTTTCATGATAACTCGAGTTTAACTAGACAAGTATTGTGTTTGTTCAGAGGAAAAAGCTCGATACTCGAGTGTTAGAATCCAACACTCGAGTGTTGGATTCACTTTCAAGTATAACTTCGAGTTTTCTATTTCAAAATAGTTCAATACTCGAGTGTTGTAAGTCAGAACTCGAGTAATGACAATACTTCCATTTGTAACTCGAGTGTTCTGCTTTAAGTGTTGTTCTGTAACTTGAAAATGGAACTCGATACTTGAGTATTGAAGACAAGAACTCGAGTATTGACAACACTTTCACTTAATACTAGAGATTCACTTAGAAGTATTTAGTTATAAAGCAATTTAAGTCCTAATACTCGAGTTTCACAAAGCATCACTCGAGTGATCTCAATAACTCAACCTTATACTTGAGTTTTCATAGAGAGTTTTGAAATACAGAATCAGTTTTAACTCACGACACTCGAGTGCACACAACCAATATTAGAGTATTGTCAGCATTTTAATAATAACTCGAGTTTTGACTGAAAGTATTAGATTTCAACAAGTTTTCAAAGCTTAATACTCTAATGTTAGAACACAGAACTCGAGTGCTTGATCATGAACATAGTAAAAACAATTTAAGCTTCATAATTCCTAAAATCACAAAGTAATCATTTTGTTATTATCAAAATATGGTATCAACACCCATTCCCTGTTAATAAGTCAAAGCACAAGGTATTTATGAGGGAAGTTAAGATTTAAACCAACAAAAAATGAAAAAGGAAAGATTTCGTAGAAAAGTTATGTCTATTGTCATAATGATAAACTGTCAGATAAAGTCAATACTCAAGTTTTATTTTCAATACTCGAGTGTTGTTTAAATCTCTGTGGAAAAATTGAAGTCTGTGTATTAGTACTCGAGTTTCATGTTCATTACTTGAGTTTCACAAAACTTTTATAGTAAATCGAGTTTTCACTAAAGGTATTGCAATGAGAAAGATGAACACTTTTATTCATAACTCAAGTAGTAATGCAAGCGTTAAGAAGTAATCACATTAATTGAGTTTTAGCTTGTGCCTTAACTTTGATGACTTCCTTTCGTTTTCTTTGGAATGTTTCCTTTACCACTTAAAGTCCTACACATATCACAATTGATTTGGCATCAAAATTAAGCCATAACCAATGCATTAAAACACACTAAAACCTCCCAAGACCCCTCTTGAACCTTATGGGTCCTTAAACCCTTAACTTTGCTAAAATTGTTTCTAATGCTTCCAAAATCAAACTTTCACTTATACCCTACACAAATTTGCCTTTTAAACTCAATGGAAGCATTGAAAAGATCAAAATCAAACTCCTTCCCCACCTACACAGCAGCTGGACGAAAATCTCAATTATAAGGGGAAAGTTTTATTTCTCAACTTCTAGCTTCATAAACATGCATCAACACAATCCTAAACCCTTTTCCCATGATCGTTTGGCATTAAAACATCACTTGCCTTGCAAAAGGAAAATTGGACAGCACCTCCCCTTAGGGTTCGAGATTTCAAAATTCCAAATACAACAACAACAACAACAAACTATGCACCAATCAACTCCTTAGCTTGCATAGAATTGTTTGATACCAATTATTTGATCAAAATTCCTCTCTTTCTAATTTTCTCTTACTAAAACCATAAATTCCAGCAACCATATTCCACCAAAAATCAAGAAACTAAACCGATAGAAATAAAGAGGAAGATCCAAGGAGTAAGAATATGTGAAAGATTTTATCAAAACTCAACTTTACCTTGGATTTTTTGGAGCTTTTTCTCTCCAACCATGGCTGCCTCTTCTCTCCCCTTTTCAGGTCTTGTTTAGCATGAAATATGGCTGGAATGAAGGTAAAAATATGACCTTCAAATGCCTTAATAAGGTGGCTTTTGATCTAAGGGTGTAGATTGATTATTGCAAAATAAACTTGATCTAATGGCTTGTGTTTGTCCACCACAACCAACACTTTCTCCCTTCTCATTGGCTGCCATAAAGTGGTGTAACTAGTGGTTAGAACATAGTTACACAAACCGAATGAGGTGGCCATCAAGTTACTTGATCCGGTTACAACTTATACTGGTAAAATAACTTTGTTTCCGGTAAATTTTTCTACTTATCTGGAGACATTTTTATTTCTCTATTAATCTCCAAATATCACTAATTCATGTGGTAGAATAATCACCTTAATATTGTCCCTGGAAACCTTCAAGTTTCAACAGGGTTACGGTAGGCGATTCCAATACCGACAAAACAGCCTACCGACAAATAACTGAGTTTTTTGCCACTAAAAATTTCTAAAATTTTCACTGATATTCTAACTCTTTTCCCTTCCTCAAAATATTTCCTGAAATGCCTTTAATTAATTTTTAAAGAAAATCCAATTCCAGGGTTTTTCTGGGAATTTTCCTTCCGGTTCGAGAAATCGCCTTTCTCGTATTCTGGGCAACTATTTTATAAAATACCAGAAATGTCATATTATTTTTACTTGCCATAAACTCATATGTTTGAGGTCTCCTGATACCTCAAATAATTATTTTTGGCTAACTAATCTTTAAAATTCTCTGGACGGAAATCTAAGCCGAATTTAAAAAACTGACTTCTGTCATTTCGATCATTGAGTTTTTCTTTATCTTTTGGGCATTTTGTAAATTTTTCTGATATTTTGGTCATCCTTTAACTTTTGACTTTGGTCAAATGACAAAAATTCCCTTACACTTCCTCTTATTTACAATATTGCCCTTTTCTTTTAAAATTCCATTATTGCCCTTACCTCTTTAAAATTACATTTCTTCCTTTTCATTTAATGACATTTGGGTCCTTCCAAGAAGGTCACCCATCCTTCCATTTCTCTAGGGCAAGCATGCTTAACTATGAAGATCTTAAATGAATTCAATCCATTAAGGCTCGGTTGACCATAATATTTTTAGTCCACTACCTTCCTCTTTTTATGTACTTTCCGTCTCTGGACCTTAATTCAACACATAAATACCGGTTTGGCTTTTATTTCAGATTACAGAAATATACAGATATCATAATTTACATGATATACGTCATATAGTCACATAACCAAAACATGAAGAGGTTTAGGTTACGACATCCTCAACATACCAACATCATTAGTATACATAAACCATATAACAAAGTGCATGGCCGTCTTCACTCTTCATTCACCTTCCCTTTTCCTTTATTTGAGCTTGCGCCTAGGAAGGGTTAGGTAGGGAGGATGCGATTTCAAAGAAATTCCAATAGCAACACATACTAGCACATGTATAATGATGCATGACAAGTCTTTCACATGTACGTGTGCATAAATAAAATAACAGGTGATGTCCAAATAAATCAATGACATGCTTATGGCCATAACAATCAAAGTTACAAATTCATACATTTATCATCACAATTTCAACACCAAATCATGCACAATTCACAAACGGTTACCATTACAACATTAATATTGAGTTAGGGATTTTGCTACCTTAATTTGCAACTTTCCTTGAAATTTGGAAGTTCTCTTGTCCAATATCCCAAATTGTTCCTTGCACAAATTAATTGCCTACACAATTCACAACATAATGGCCATTAATCACAAGCCATTTCCAAATTAAGGAACACTTTAAAACTCCATGAAAGTTCTTTGGTAATCCAAGTGATCTTAAAACCCTTAAACTTAGAAATTCAATTCCAATGCTTCCAAAATCATTTTCACACTTCAACCCTACACAATTTTTCATTCTAAAGCCAATGGAAGCATCAAAATCATGAAAATCACACTCGTTCCCCATGAACATGAGCTGGCCGAAACACTACAATCAAAGGGGAATTGTGATTTTCAACTTTCAACTTCATCCACATGCACAAACACACCCCTAATCCATTGTTCATGCATTATTTAATCCAAGAACACGTCTTCCTCATCAAATGAAAAATTGGACAGCACCTCCCCTAGGGTTTGTGCTTTCCAAAATTTCATACAACCGACAAAATAACACAATATATATATATATATATCAATCAACTCCTTACATGCAAGGAGTAATTTGCCACCAACTGTTTCTTCAAAATCCTACTCCTTCACATTTTCTCTCACCAAAAACCCAATTTTCCAGTAAGCAAAAGAGAGCCAAAATAAATAATCTAAACAAATAGAAAGGTAGAGGAAGCTCCAAGGATCACAAATATGCTAAGGGTTGCAAGAGAACCCAACTTCCCTTGGAGTTTTTGGAACTTTTTTCCTTGTTCTTGGCTGCAAGAATAGCATCTTTCTCTCCTCTTTTTGGGCTGGAAAAGGTTGGCCAAATGGTGAGGATGATGAAGCAATATATCACTTTATTTGCATGTGAGATTAGGTGGATGGTTGAGATGAAATCTTGAATTTAATGAATGATCCAAGGGCTCATATTTGGACAGCCCAAATGTTGATTTTTCTACCCAAAAACTGATCCAAAAGGGTTGCCTAACCAATAAAGCACATAATACATATCATGCACAATTAACAATCAACACACATCCACGCAACAACAATGCAGTAAGGATGCCAAAAACCTTTGCTCTGATACCATCAAATGTGACACCTCTTATTTTCCCTATAAGCTTCATATTGGATCACTAATGAACCACTGTTGGGCCTTGAATAACTCAAATTAACCAAAGAAATGAAATTGAAAATTTCAAAACGGGTTACTGTTCCTTTAATCAATTTTCCAGATTTCTGGCCCAGCCTGAAAATTTATCATTAATTCTAGAAAAATCAAAATTGAGTGGTTCCAATTTATAAATGAAGCTTATTAAGTGATATATAGGAGAAAAATACTCATTGGTCCAAATACTTGCCCATTTGATACAGTTAATTCCATGAAAAAGTATTGTTCAAAAGGTCACTTTTCTTTTTTTCCAAATTTTCCCTTAATTTTGGAAAATCATAACTCTTTATCTACATATCTAAATCTAGAAAAATTTTGCTCATTTTAAAGCTTAGGATGTTTAGTATTTAACTGGGAAATTTCAGCTCATTTGGACCTTATTTGCTATTTTTCCTTACCACTCAAAGTTTGGGCAGATTTGAGTTGGAACCCTTTCTTTGAAAATTTTGCTTTTCTAAAACTTTGTTAAACCTCTTTAAATTTTTCCCAAGTTTCTCTCATGATATGCCTAACTTTTTTAGCTTCCTGAGATGGAATTATGCATGCATCCGCATATGTCCTTTAATTACCATGTAGAGGTTTATAGTTACATGACTACAAACATGCTTAACTTAAACTCTAAACACATTACACAACTTTCATCAACAAAAGCATAACATATTGCTCTCTTTAAGCATCAACCATTTTTTCCTTACCCCTTGCTTAGGCTTGTACCTAAAATGGTTAGTGAAAAATAATAAGATTTAAGGAAATCCTAATAGCAAAACTAACTAACAAACTTGTGAATGTGCATATTGTAATATCCGCATTTCTGTAACTTGAACTAAAGGCTAGACTGGTAAATTATGTAATGATCTAAGGCCCATAGATAAGGAAAAATATAGAGGAAAATGTCTAGAGGAAAGAAAGATCATAATTGACTAAGTCCCTAGTCTTAAGAATTTCAAGAAAAAATGACTAAAAGGGCAAAATGGTCATTTGGCCCAAATGACAAGGGTAAAAAGGTCATTTTGATTAAAAAGGGCTTAGGGTGTAAAATGTCATCAAATAATATGGACATTTTGGTAATTTGGTCATAAGTCAACAAAAAGTCATAGTTGACCAAAATGTCGAAGTTGACCAAAAATGTCAAAAGTCAACCAAGGGTAAAGTTGGAATTAAGGAAAAGTAGAAAAGGTAGTGGCATTTTGGAAATTATAGAAAAAATAGAAAAGGGAATGACATTTTCGTAAATATATGAAAAGTAAGACAAGGCAATGGCATTATCGTAATTAAAGGATTTTGGAGTTAAGGACGACTGAGAACTAATTATTTGAGGTAGTAGGAGTTCTCAAACACCGGAGATCCAAACTGAGAAAAGTTTAGTTTGGTCCTAAATTATTTAATAAAATTATTACCCGATATCCAGTACTGGCAGTTTCGAAATACGGAGAATAACAGTGCCCGAAAGCCCCGAAAAAGGATTTTCTTAGAAAATTAATTACAGAAAATCCATAAAGAATTTTGATAAATGGAAAAGGGCTGGAGTATCAGGGGAAAATATAGAAATTTTCCATGCCCTTAGGTCAAATTGGCCGCCGGAGGCACATTTTATGGTGTTGCACGCAAATCGAAGAATTCCGACTAGTTACGAGGAAAACTTGGGGATGCTTTGGGCTAGTATATGATGCCACCTAGGCAAGGAGGCCTAGGGAATGGTGCCACATGAGAGAGAAAGTCTCCGGAAAAGTAAAAAAGGAAGTTACCCGAATAAAGGTTACTTTACGAAAATACGTGCCACCGGGTCAAGTAACTGGACAAGCAGGGAAACAGTCAGCCCAACTAGGCTTCTAGGGGAAGCCAAAAGCCACTTTTTCACCAAGCAATCAAGAAGAGGCTCTTTATCCAACTTGGTCCCCAAGTTTCAATTAACACCACACAATAATTCAAGAGCATTTTAATAAACTAAACTCTCCATTTCTCTTAACTAAAACCGTCCTCTCCCTCTCTCTCTTTGGTCTGAAAATTCTCTCCCTTCTCTCTAGCACAAGACACCATTTATAAGCTTCCAAAGACAACATTTTGCTCTCACATAACAAGGTAACTCATCCACACCACCAACTTTTTCCATTTCTCTACTCCTTGTAACTTCTACTACCTCTCTAATGGTTGATTTCCTTGATCAAAGCCCTCTTTTTGAAGACGAAAAGTAGGGTTTCAAGGTATGAAAATGTAAAAGAGAAGGCTTTCGAGGTAGTAAAAGGTTGCAAGTTCTTTCTTAAGTAGTAAAAGCTAGCTTGTTGGTTGTTAATGGTTGTTTTGAGTTGTTGTAAAAATTATGGGAAGCTAATATTATGGGGAGATGCTGCCCAAATTTTCATTTAGTCTAAAGGGAGATCTATTTAAGTTGATCAATGTTATAAAAAGAGGTTTTGGAAGCAAGAGAACACATGGGTATATGAGCAAAGTTTGAAAAACCCATTTTCCCTTTTTATTTCTATTTTCCGCCAAGCAAGGAAAAAAATAGAAGGGCTGTGTTTTTAGTTGTTTTGATGGTTCCATTGGCTTTAAAATGATGTTTTGTGTAGAGTAAAGCTAAGAGATGGATTTTAGAAGCCTTAAGGGCCAACAAAACCAAGTCTTGAACTTATAGGACTCTTGAAAACTTAAATGCGGGTCTATTGCGTTTTTGCAAAAAAGTTAACTAGGTTTTATATCTAGTATAGGAGGTAGTAGGTAATAGCATACTTTGTCTTTAGTTTACATAGACAACAAATGCTTCCTTGTTCTCATGCATATTGGAAAGTAAACCAGTATAGGCACTATTCATATATATAAAAAACCAAGTCCTGATTTAATCCCCTGAAAATAGTATAAATCTTCCAGGAAAAACAATAGGGAGAGAGAACAGTTCCAGGGAAAAATGGATAAGTATAGAACTGATGCTTACCTTGCAGTTCAAGCTACATGTGTGGTTTTCTTGGCAATTTTGGCCGTATCTTTTAGAGAGACAGAAACAGATACCCTTCTTAGGTGGAAAGAAAGTCTTCCAGATCAAACAATTCTGGAGTCCTAGGTCTCACCAGCACAGAACTCAAGTGTAGCTCAGATCCCATGTTTATAGTGTGGAATAATATACGATAATTACTTAGGAAGTGTGATCGCAATAAACTTGGCTTACACTGGTCTTCAACATACCCTCCAAAACCTGAACTTCTCAGCTTTTCCAAATCTTCTTTGCCTTGACCTCAAAACAAACAACCTCATTGGTAGTATACCAGAAAACATTGGATAACTATCTAAACTGCCATACCTTAACCTTTCCACAAATCACCTCAATGGCACTCTACCTTTTTCTCTTGCAAATTCGACTCAAGTTTACGCGTTTGATGCTTCACGAAACAATATTTAGTGGAATATTAGACCCTCATCTTTTTCCTGATGGTTCTTATTAGTCAAAGACTAGACTGATAAAAATCAGAAATCTTCTCTTCTAGTACACCCTGCTTGGAGGTAGAATTCCACATCAAATAAGAAATATAAGAAATTTCATTGTGCTAGTGTTAGATGGGAATAGCTTCTATGGACCTATTCACCCATCTCTAAGGAACTGTACACATTTAAGTGTCCTTGGGATGTTTGAAAACCAACTCTCTAGCATCATTCCTCCTAGTTCTGGTAGATTGACTAATCTATCCCATGTTTTCCTCCTCATAAATAATTTATAGGGTCTTCTGCCACAAGAATTAGGAAACTCTTCTTTAATTATCCTGCGTCTTGCTGAAAACAACTTCACCAGAGATTTACCACTGCAAATTTGCAAAGGTGGCAAGCTTGTAAATTTTAGTGCTTCCTACAATAGTTTCATTAGTCCAATAACAATAAGCTTAAGAGATTGCCCATCATTGTGTAGGGTTCGGATGGAATATAACTAATTAAGGGGTTATGTAGATCAAGATTTTGGAGTGCATCCTAATATTACTTACATGGACTTCAGCTATAACAACGTGCAAGGTGAGCTTTCTTCAAATTTGGGAAGCTACAAAAAAGTTGGAATATCTTGGTATGTCTGGAAATTCAATTGGTGGTACTATACGTGATGAGATTTGTTAGTTGAACCAATTTGTAGAGCTATATCTATCTTCCAATCAAATATCAAGAGAAATTCCCAAACAAATAGGGAATTCCTCTAGACTTTCAATGTCTATACATGGAACCTAGAGGTGGAAGAAACGAAAAGAAAGTTATGTTAGATATGATTAGTTTTGATGATGTGAAATATAAAAGAGTAAAAAGTTTTTATAATGCATATTGATTTATTACTATATTTGTGCATTCTTTTAATTGGAGGATGATGTGGTTAAATAACTCTTTTTGAAGGTAAAATTTTTCAAATAGATATTTTATCATTATACATTGATTAACCATTCATCTAAGCTTCATTTTGATGTTCATTTCAAATAGATGTTTTATCATTATACATTGACTAACCATTCATCTAAGCTTCAATTGGATGTTCAGAACTGATTCTTGAAGTTAATGCTCGAGTACAAACTCAAAAAATCGAGTATGAAGAGTTTTTGGAGTTTCTTAAAGCAATACTTGAAGCAATGCTCGAGCATAATATCAAGCTTTGATATTTTGGGGTCAATACTTGAGCATTAGTTCATAATGCTCGAGCATCGACCTCTTGGAAGCCAACACTCAAGCATTAGATTATAATGCTCAAGCATCAACCTCCTCTATTAACTGTCAGCTCGATATATGTTTGGTATTTTAATTATATCTCCCACAATACAAATGTTTTATGTGAAACCAATTTCATATGAAACTAGACTCAAAATGCATTCCATAGACACCAAGAAAAGCATTATATCATTTCATATGAAGGATATATAAATTTCTAACATTGGTGGTCAAAATTGAACGATTTATTTTTGACCTTTGCTTATTATATCCATCATAACTTTCTTTATATAATAGCTTTGGGACTAATTCTTGTTTCATGTGAAAGTAGACTTGCCGAGATTTCCATTAATATATTATTTGTGAACTTTGGAATTGAACTAAGAGAGTTATAGTCATTGCAAATTGAATTATAAACTGAAAACTGGACCACAATCTCAATGCTCGAGCACTAAGACTAAATGCTCGAGCATTGAGCATCAGAAATCATTTTTCTACGCATTACTTGCACCAATGCTTGAGCATTGACACCTAGTGCTCGAGTATTGATTCCAAAAATCAGTTTTTCAACACAATGCTTGCTCCAAAGCTTGAGCATAAATCAAAAGTATTGTCAATGCTCGAGCACTGGCACCTAATGCTCGAGTATCAGGCTCCAAATCTAGTTTTTCCTCAATGCTATCATGAAATGCTCGAACAAGTCAAAAGCATGGCCAATGCTTGAGCACTAGAACTCAGTACTTGAGTCTTGAAGGTTTTCACACAATGCTGTGAGAGAATGCTGCCAGCATAACTAAAAGCATTGCCAATGCTCAAGCACTAGCACCCAATGCTCGAGCATTGTGCCCTATTTTTAACTGTTTCTCTTATGCTTTCTGGAAATGCTCCAGCACAAGCGGCATCACTCACAATGCTTGAGCATTAGGCTCTAGTGCTCGAGTGTTCAGCCTTATAAACAATTTATTTCTCTCTACTTTCATTGATTACTCGAGCAATATCTAAAAAATTATGAATGCTCAAGCACTGATAACTAAATGCCAAACATTAGGAAAAGTTTACACAGTGGTGTTGCTAGGAGGTCAAGTAGTTGCTATAAAAAAGTTAAGATGTGAAGCAGACAGTTTAGATATTGAAAGCATAAAGTCATTTAAAAGTGAGATAGGAGCCATGATCGAAACATAACACCGGAACATTGTGAAGTTGTATGGATTTTGCTTAGACTTCTCACAAACATTTTTTTATTTATGAGTACATGGAAAGAGGGAGCTTAAATGATATGCGGAGAGATAATGAAAAAGCTACGGAGAGAGATTGGCCAAAGAGAGTTGGAATTGTTAAAGGAGTAGCACAAGCATTATCTTATATGCTTCATGATTGTAACCCACCAATAATCCACATAGACATATTAAGCAAGAATGTATTATTGTCCAAAAATCTGGAAGCTCACATCTCAAACTTTGGCACATCTCAAACATATAATTCTTCACATATTTGGAGTTCCTTTGCAAGCACATATGGCTACGCAACTCCAAGTCATAAGCGATGTCTAAAAAGGAAGAATTATATGTTAACTACAAAAGATCATCTAAAATTTCCTAAATTTTCTAGTTCACAAATGTTTGAGTCTAAGAAATTATTTGAGTTAATGTGAAAATTTGATCCCGATGTTTTTGCTGAGGAGTAACGTTAACCTGAAAGTTTTTAAAGGTTCAATGTAGACCCAAAAATTTTAAAACATAGTAATACTGCCTTATACCATTAAAAATCTAATGGTGACCATGAAAAAATTGATGTTGACTGTTTTTAACATTAAGAGGCAACATTGTTCCATTTTAACACTCTCAGGACAATATTGAATCTTAAAAAACTTCCTGGCTAATATTGCCTCTTAGTTAAAACTTTCTAGACAAATTAGCACCCAAATGATATTTTAGAGTAGTTACATTAATTTCCTAATCTTTATATTGTTAAACTTTCTCCAGGTATGGACTATTTTTAGTGGTTGACCAATAAAATTTCATATATCTTGCAACTAATGTAATTGGCTAATTTTTTTTATTTATTTCCCCCAACTGGCTTATTAGAGAGCTTACATACACAAAGGCAGTGAATGAAAAATGTGATGTGTTTAGCTTTGGTGTCTTGGCTTTTGAGATTCTCACAGGAAATCATCCAGTAGATCTAATTTCTCACATACAAATATATGGTCATCAAAACTTCAACTTCAAAGAAATTTTAGATCCACATCAACATATGACCTAATTCAATAGGGATATTTTAGGAAAATATTATAAATTTAAAATATAAAGTCTATTAAGAATTTATATTTAGAATTTAATCCAATTGCAAATAGATCTTATATTTGGCAATGGAGGCAACGATGATTCACCAACATAAGTGGAGAGTTCCTTGGAGACATAAAAGAGGGGTTACAGAAAACTCATATCAAAGAATCATAAATGGCGCTCATGCTAAATCTTAGAAAGATGATATAAAAAGAATTTTTAAATTGCAAATCCTAAATCACGTTTGTTATGGAGAATTGATATAACTGATAAAGTAATGATAAGACTTGATAAGAAACTCAGAGATCATTTTTAAGATAAATACTTGATTTAAGATTTTATAATTTCAAAGCTATTTTTCTATTATTTTCCCTTAATTTTTTTCCAGATATATTTTTTACGATAAAAAATAGAATAAATCCAAAATGTTTCAGGTAAGGAATAACAGGCAAATGAATGAAGAACTTCCAGATAAAGGTGGAATAAGAAGTTCAATTCCTAACAAATCTATTTACAAAAAATGTAAAGTTTTTTTATTCTAAAAGCAAAATTTATTTCATGCTATGGAAAAAACTCAACTTGCTCTTGTGAACTTTCCAACTATAATACTTCATTCAATTCTTTCTCATTCTTACAAACATACACATGACCACATGCATTGTTATAGTCAATTAGTTGGTCAATGCCAACATCATCTATAACATTTTAGTAGTTTATCATCATCATAACTAACTTGAGACTTCATATTAAATCCATTATTTCCACACATATGTTACTACCACTCTTCTTAGTTTTTCTTAGCTCATCTCTTTTGATATCAATCTCCCACTTATAGTATCACACTTATGTTCCACATTACTTTTAATGTCTGTTATGTAGGTGATGTTAAAAATTTTGGAAATAACGTCCGTTTTTAAATACCAAAGCAATAATATTTTTAATGTCCTTTTTCTTTACATTGGAAGGTAATGATGCCCCTTCTTCAAAAACGGACATCACAAAGCACCTACAACGTCTATTGTTTTGAGTGGAAAGATATTTATTGCAAGAAGGAAGTCACATACAAGGCGGCAACAGAAACATACAAGAAGAGAGAGGGAGCAAAGCAATTACATACAGACAAGGGAAAATAATTAAGCAGAAAGAAGGAGGGTGCGAAGCTAAGAGGTTTGACAGATGTGATCAGCAAAAGTGAGGGCCCCATTAATCAGACTCAAAGGAGTAGTATCTTCATTACTAAAAACCTGAAGGTTCCTGGCCTACTAGAGACACCAACAGACAATGCCAAAGATCATGTTCTGTCTATTAAGGTCCTTCAAAATGCAGCCACATTGTTTGGTTTGGCACATGGCATCCCATTTCACTAAATGCACCCCTTTCTGATTATTAGTAGTGCCCCAAACAAACTGCTTGATGAGTTGTTGAGTTTTAGCACAAGTTGGTGAGGCAATCTAGTTGATTGCATAGAATATTAAGCAAGCAAGGATAAGACAAATTGTGCAAGTGTGATTATACCTGCTAATGAGAGCATCATTGTAACCCTTTTATGTAAGAGTCCCTAATATAGGTGTTCCTAGTAACCCTTTTATGTAGGAGTGGGACACCCAGGTATTTGCCCAACTAATCAGTCTTGTGAAAGCCAATACTGGTGCATGTTGTGTTAGCAGTATGAGGAGAGATGTTCATGGAGAAGAAAACTCTAGTTTTGGAATTATTAACTGAGAGCCCAGATGAATGACAGAACTCATCAAGCAACCAAGACATTGAGAGCACATGGGCACTATCAACCACGTTAAATAAGAGAAGGTCATCAGTGAAGAACATGTGAGAAAGAGGAGGACCTCCCCATCTCAACTGAATCAGTTTCCAAGATCCACTTTGCACCTGAAGATGGATAGCTTGTGAAAGGCGTTTGATGCAAAGAACAAAGATGAAAGGTGAGAGTGGGTCAACTTACCTTATACCTTGCTTGGGATAGAAAGAATTAGATGCCTTACCTTCCACATTACTTGCATAGAAGATGTAGTACGGCAATGCATAATAAGACGTTGCAACTTGATAGGGAGGTTGACATCAACAAGAGTATCCACAATAAATTCCTAGCTTAGTTTGTCAAATGCTTTCTCCAGGTCTATTTTGGTCTCCATCCACCCCTTTTTCTAGTGTTCCTCCTCATTGAGTGGATCACCTCCTAAGCTATAATTACATTATCAATGATACTCCTTCCCTTGATGAAGGAATTGGCCTACTCCCATCATCATAAGAATAGAGGTCCTGGAAGAAGGAATTGGCCATGTTAGCAAGCCTTAGTTGATCAGCCTCCCAAGCACCCGAGCTATCTTTGAGAATCAATTCTGTTTTGCCTTCATCTAGTAAGTGCCTTGGTATGATAGTACTCAGTGTTCCTATCTCCATCTTTTATCCATTGGCTTCTTGACTTTTGCATCCACATGACTTCCTCTTGCAAGCAGATATTTTCGTATTGCGAGATCAAGCTTCGTTCGAGCTGAACAAGTGGCTGAGAATAGGGGGCCCTTTCCAATCTTTCTTGGACTACATTGATCCTGCGCCTGAGACCTCTTTTGTTCCTTTCAACATTGCCAGACAGTGGAGTTCCACTTTCGAGCTTCTGTTGAGAAAACTTCAATGTTGTTAGTATGACAATTCTCATGGTGCCATGAATTAGCTACTAAGTTCTTAAAGTCCGTATGCATGACCCTAGGTGCAAGGAATCTGAAAGAAGCTTGGTCAGCATGTTGCTCTTCAACATAGGTAATAAGAAGTGGTCTATGGTCGCTGCAAATCCTAGGAAAATACATCACCACATTATTGGGCCATTTATCAAGCTATGCTTGATTGCTTAAGGCCCTATCAAGTCTCACCATAAGCCCACCACGCCTCCAAGTGAAGCTTGGGCCCTTGTATCCCAAATCGAACAGTGCAATACAATGAATGACTTGTTTGAATGAATGGCATCCATTCTTCAATCAAGGAGAGCCACCTTGCCTCTCCCCACTACATATAGTTGCACTGAAGTCCCCTGCAATGAGCCACGGGGTCGAGGGATCAACTTGAAGCTTGCTAAGGTCCCACCAAAGCCGCTCTCTAGTACAGGGGTTCAGGCTTCCATAAACAACAGTAAAGAAAAAAGGATTGAGTTCATGCGATTCAGTGATGAGGACATGCATAAATTGTTTATGGTTTTGGAGAACTGTTAGGTTGATTGCATCCTCCTAAAGGAGCCAAATGCTCCAGAGAATTCAGTTGCTTCAATACGATGGAAACAAGTGTAATTAATTTTCCTAATAGCTTTATCAGCCTGTAGACCTGATATTCCTAGCTCCACAAGTGCTACAACGTGAGGTGAATAAGTCTCAAAAGATACCGTAGGGCACGATGAAAGGAAGAAGAAGCTGGCCCTTGGCAGTTCCAGACAAACATAGATTGATTCATGGATAAGACAACATAGAATTCACTCTCAGATTTATCTGAGATTGAATTGTCTTCAAAACCATTCCTATTAGCTTCAGTAAATTGCATTTCATCATCATAAGAGATAGGTTGTCCCAGCACTTCTGCTAAGACTTTGTTTAGCCCTTCAGATGGGCCACCAAAAGGGTCCTTCAATTTGGATTTAGACACTTTAAATCGAGTATTGGGATGAATCTGAAGGGCCTTGGTAGGTTTACTTCGGTCCGGGGGCTTAGGGGGAAGGTAAGCCTTCCAGCCCTTGTAGGTATCTTGGGTCGAGATGGAGAAGGCCCATATGCCACACAGGCCATTTCCTCCTCTTCATTTGTAGCTAAAACAATCTAAAGAAAAATCGATGGAGAATAGTGCAGAGAAAAACTCGGTGCTCACTCCTTCGTCCAAGGAGGAGGAGGATCTCTTATTTAGAAGTTCCAAGAAAGTTAAAAATGATGCAAAGCTTCCAGGTGTGACTGAGCTCAAAGGAGATTGGCCTCGTTTGAATACTACTTGTGGTCCTTATCAGAAGGGAGGTGCTTCTTTTTTGGAAAAACTCAAAGAAACCTCCAGGTATGAAGAGATGGAAGAGCATGAAACTGAAGATATACTTTCGGATGATTCCTTCTCAGACAAGTCCTTGAATAGAGCTAAGAATGGGGAACCTTTTTGTATTACTGTTAAGGATCCCAATAGAAATTTCCCTACTTTCTCTTTTTCCGATCGTATGAAGAAGCGACTTTACAAAGCCTGGAAAAATGCTCTGATTGTCAAGCTTCTAGGTAGGCAGATTGGTTACAAGGTCTTGGCTCAGAGGCTGCAATCCATGTGGGCTAGAAAAGGTATAGTGAATGTTATCAATATTGGTCACGGTTATTTTGTTGTTAAACTTTCTAACAAGGAGGATTATATTAACGCTTTAACTGGAGGTCCTTGGATGATTTTTGATCACTATCTTACTGTTCAACCTTGGGAGCCTGGCTTCAAATCTCACAAAGCTTCAATAAGCAAAGTGGCAGTGTGGGTGAGAATTCCTAAGATTCCTATGGAATACTATGATGAGGAAGCCTTAACCTGTATAGGAAATAGGATTGGCAAAACTTTGAAAGTGGATATGCATACTTCATGCCAACTGCGTGGTCACTTTGCAAGAATATGTGTTTTAGTTGAATTAGAGAAGCAACTCATGTCTGGTTTCCATCTTGATGGAGAGGATCATTTTATTAAGTATGAAGGCCTGCACCTTCTTTACACCAAATGCGGTGTTTATGGACATAGACAGGAGGTATGTCCTTCACAGAGGGTTAACAATGCTTCTGAAGGGGAAATTAGAGAAGAAGAGGTGCAGAATCATCAAGGTCAATCGGTGGATGAACTTGTGAATATTAATGATCAATGGAAGGTGGTCGAAAAATGACGTTACCGGAAAAACAAAGAAAAGAGCGATGAGCATGTGGGAGCGATGAGAACGGGCTCACTCTTCAATGCTTTGGATAATGTGTCATTGGGCGAGACTTCTGAGTGTAATGGGCAGTTTGGTTCAAAGGACATCTTACTTGTGCATAAGCCGAGTAGAGAGAATAGCCGATGGGAAGGAAGAAAAGAGGAGAGGGAGATTGTTGCATTGAGTCACTCTATGGATAAGACAGAAATGAGGCCACAAAAAGAGTTTCGAAAACAGAGGAGCAGACCTAGAAGGGTTGAGAAGTGTGTTAGGGAAGATAGCAGAGGTGTAAAGTCCAATGGTGGTACAGTTCTACTACTGACAATGGGAGAAAAGGAAGGGGGCTCTGATGGGATTTAATGAATGAGGATACTGACATGGGAGAGATGAGAGTTGTCCAAGGGGGAGAGAATGTTGGGCTTGTAGGCCATTTAATTAATAGTCCAAGAGATAGGCAGGATAGAGACAGCGGGCAGGGGATGGAATTGGGTAACTCGTGTGTTGTGGGAGGCAATATGGGCCAAGGCAATTTGGGCCGTGTGGATACGCTGCAGCGGGTGAGAAGTGATGGCGAGCTGGTGATAGAGACGCTGCAGACTTCGAAGCCTTTGGGCCAATGCGATGAGGAAATGGCTGAAGACGTTACTGCAGTCTTCTCGGATCCGGGAGGAGGGGAATTAATGGACGCAACGCTTTGTTTGGGCATGAGTGAGTTGGGCCCTGTTGATTCTGATTTAGGCCATCAAGATGCTACACAGGATCTACAGGACACAGGTTCTTTTGTTGAATCTCAATGATTCTGTTTTCTTATGGTTTTGTTTTCCTTTGTTCCCTTATTTATTTATTTATTTATGGATAAAGTCTTATACTGGAATATTAGAGGTGCTTGTGGGAAAGGTTTCAAGAGGAATTTAAAATTGGTTCTTAAGAGTCATGCTAGTCTTATTTTTTTATCTGAGACTAAATGTAGAAACTTTGATCGGTTTCCTGTCCTCGGTAATCTGGGTTTTGATGAATTCAGAAGCATTCCAAGTGAAGGTAGGTCGAGTGGCTTGATTGCTGCTTGGAAGTCAGGTAACATTTTTGTTAATATTATTGAGGAGAATAGACAATTTATTCATTGTGAATACTCGTTAGTTGGTTCTCAAAGTTTTTTTATTACTGCGGTTTATGTTATTCCTCATTCTAATTTTAGACAGATTTTTTGGGAGAAGCTTGAGAATATGGCTTCCAGTATTACCTTGCCTTGGATTGTTTTAGGCAATTTTAATGATATTAGCTGTTGTAATGAGTGTGTCGGAGGCTCTACGGTTAATTTCACCCGTATGAATGCCTTTAATTACAGAATTATGGCTTGTAATCTTTCGGATTTGGGGGCCGTTGGTCCAAGGTTCACTTGGAGGGGTCCTTCCCTTGCAGGTTGTTCAAGATTATATGAAAGGCTTGATAGAGCTCAAGGTGTTGCCTCGGACCAATTTCTCTGACCATAACCCTTTGATCCTCTCTTTGGGATTGGGTAGTCAGGGTGGCTGGGGGAATCGTCCCTTCCGTTTTGAAGCCATGTGGCTGGCTCATGAAGACTTTCAGAATTTTCTTACTGAGAGCTGGGAAGGAAATGGTGATCTTGCTTATAATATAGAAAAGCTGAGAGCGCAACTTCCTGGTTGGAACAAAGATGTTTTTGGTTGGGTTGAAAAAAGGAAACACAATATTTTTTCTTGTCTAAATGGCATTCAAAATTCTTCCTCTTACCCTTACTCGTTATTTTTATGTAATTTGGAGAAGGATTTGCAGCAGGAGCTTCAGGAGATTCTCAAATTAGAAGAGATAAAATGGTTTCAGAAATCTAGGGCGGATTGGATTACTCAAGGGGATCGTAACACTAGATATTATCATTTGAAAACTAATGCTCGTAGAAGGCACAATAAAATTCGGGCTTTAAAGGATGCTAATGGTTTGTGGGTGCACAATGATGAAGACTTGAAGAAGTTGGTTACTTCTTACTTTCAAAACTTGTTTCAGGATGTTCAAGGTGCCCCGTCATCTTTGATTCCTGGTACTTGTTTTCCCGTTATTGATAGCTCCATTCTTAGCCAAATGGTATGTCTCCTAGTGACGATGAAATCAGGAAGGCTATTTTTGATATGGGTCCATTTAAAGCCCCCGGGTATGATGGCTTTTCTCCTATCTTTTTCTAGAAGAATTGGAGCACTGTTGGTGATTCTGTTTGTAATTTTGTTAAGGCAGCATTCGAGGCTCAACTGAATTTGGCTGAGGCTAATAAAACTTTAATCACTCTTATCCCTAAAAGGGATAATCTTGAAAGAGTGGAGCATTTTTGGCCTATTTCTCTGTGTTCAGTTCATTATAAGTGCATCACGAAAATCATTGCCAGGAGACTGAAGGGAATTATGAATGATCTTGTTTCCCCCTTTCAAGTTGGGTTTATCCCTGGTCGTCACATTCAGTATAATATTATTATTGGTCAGGAGATTTTACATTCTATGAATAAGGCTAGGGGAAGGAAAGGGTTTATGGCCCTTAAAATTGACCTTGAAAAGGCTTATAATAGGGTTAATTGGAACTTCATGAAACTCATTCTTCATGAAATTGCTTTAGAGGAGGCTTTTATTAGCCTTATTATGAATTGCATTTCTTCTGCCTCTTATAATGTTTTGTGGAATGGAGGGCTTTCTGATTTCTTTCTCCCTAAAAGGGGCCTTCATCAAGGGGATCCTATTTCCCCTTTTCTGTTCTCTACATGGAAAAGCTTACTCATATAATTAATGATGCTGTTAGTACTCATCAATGGCATCCTTTCCGTATTGGTAGGAATGGCCCTTCCATTACTCACCTCATGCTTGCGGATGATTTGCTAAGGCCAATAAGGAGAAATCTTCTATCTTTTTTCTCGAAAAGAGTGAATACTTATACGAGAAGGAAAATCCAGAATATCTCGGGCATGAAAATGTCTTCAGAGATTGGGAGGTATCTTGGTTTTCCCTTATCTAGTAAAAGAAGACCGACTGAGAAGTTCCAATATATAGTTGATAGAGTCAGATCCAAATTATCTGCCTGGAAAGCCAATTGTCTTTCAATCGCAGGAAGAATCACTCTTGCAAAATCGGTGCTCAGCTCTTGCCCTCTTTACCCCATGCAAGTTGCTAAGGTTCCGGTGGCCATTTGTAATGAGGTCAAAAAAATTCAACGCAATTTCATATAGGGCTCAGGTAATAGAAGAACTGTTCATTCAGTGATCTGGGAGGTTGTTACGCGTCCTAAAACTCACGGGGGTCTTGGGCTTAGAAGATTGCAGTCGATGAACAGGGCTTTTGGAGCTAAATTGGCTTGGAATCTTCTTATAGGATCTCAAGGTTTATGGGCTGATGTCTTGCAGCAGAAGTATATGATTAGAAGTGATCGTAACCTTTTTAAATCTCAGGCTGGAGACTCCGGTCTATGGCGTTTCATTTGCGATCAGCAGAATTTAATTGAGACTGGTGCTAAATGGCAAGTGAGGAACGAGAATACGGTGAATTTCTTTTTTGATATCTGGCTTACCCCTGGAAAAACTATCAAAGACTTGTGCTCCAGAAATCTTTCTGAAGAGGAAGCTGGTTCCAAGGTTGCGGATTGGGTTATCAATGGCATATGGGACTTTCAAAGACTTGATGGTCTGGTCAGTAGAGAAGTGATTTCCAGATTAATTGCGATGAGACCTCCTAGATCTGAGGCTGGATATGACTTTATGGCTTGGGGTCTTTCTACCACTGGGAAATTTACGGTTAAGAGTGCTTATTTCTCTATCGAGTTTAGCCCTCATAACAGGTATTGCTCTATATACAAGAAGATATTGAAGTGGAAAGGGGCTGAGAGAATTAGAGTCTTCCTTTGGAAGACCTTCCACAACATGTAACATCCTAATTTTTATTTAGAGGATATGATTATATTCAAAGGATTTGTTTATTATTTAGAAATAATAATATAATCTATTAGATAATCTTTTGAATCAAAAAGAATCTATGATAATGTGATCCACACAAATCAATAATGATTGTGTGTGATATTGGGTGTATAAAAAATAATAAAAGAAAAGGAAATAAATCAAAAGGGAGAAAGCTGACCA
>JANTPZ010011830.1:0-21439 GCA_025593235.1 Vachellia pachyceras | reverse complement strand
CAAGATAAATATACATCCACAAATCATGAAAATTGAAACACATTTATCTCTACACTAGATAAATCATCAATTTCATATCACTATCAAAATACTTGTTTCAAGCCATCACACAAATAATTTACAACATTTGATCTCAATGGAAAATAACAAAGCCTCCACTTAACTAAGATTTAATCACAACATACAACTTAGAAATTTTAAATTGAGGCTAGCATTCTTACACACATTATTGCAAATAAGAGATTTTGCGAGGCACCCCCACACTTTCAAATATTGCAATTAAATTTCACAATATTTCACTAGAAATATTCTATTTAAATTAGAATTTCCCTTAATATTGTTAACAGAGTGTCATATAATTCAATCCAAATAGACAATTTAAAATCACGGCAATCTGGACGTTAAAAAAAATACATATTTATATTTAATAAATTCAATCAATGCATATTTACACTTAATTAATATATTAAGCCTCTCTTGATGAAATTATAGGGGATCCATAATGGATGACCACTCGTGGAAGGTCGTGAGCTAGATTAGATGGTTTTGAGGATTTATTAAAAAAAAAAAACCAATTAACGATGGTTGGATTTATCCGTTGATGGTTGTTTATTAGCTTTGGCTAAAATTGATTGCTCTCATTTATAACTTTTTACTGTTACAATTCATCACCATTAATATTGCTTATCTTTTATACACAAAATTTACAACAAATAATACGTAGGTTTTTTTACAATACTATTAAGAAGATTTACGTGTACAGTCTATTTTGATGGGTCACTTGGATTATATACTATTTTGTTTTCTTTTCTTGTTATAATGAGAAAAGGGTTATGTTCACTCTTTGGATCAACAATGGTGGCCACTTCATTATGAGATTTCCCTTTCTTCTTTTTTGTGCATGAAAAGCATAAGTAAAATTATTTCTATTTGCAATTTGGCATGCACTTGATCTTGTTTTTCTTATGCCTTTCATGCTAGAAGTTATGTTTCACTGTAGAAAGCTAATTAATCCTGAGATGATATGTTTAATAAAAAAGGAAGGAAAAGGAACAGAAATTTAAGTTTATTCATTTTCTTTATTGTATATTAAATAAATAATATTTTCATCCTATTCTCTTCCATTCAGACACATCATATAAGGAAAAGGGTGAATTTAGATAAATTAAGAATATTAATTTTCTTGCCTTATTTTTTGTGCACTTGGTTTTCTAAACAAAGGCTTCATTTTCTTTTTATTTTTTTAAAAGATATCTATCACTCTTATTTTTAAATTTAAAATATTATATTTAGGTTAGAGTGCAAAACTATTTTCATCCAATGGTAAAAATTCAAAGCTAATAACATCAAGAACATTAATAATTAGCTAAAAAAACATAAATGACAACTTATATATACTCTTCAGAAAATTTTGACTTTTGAAATTCCCACATGATCTTGAGCCCCCCAAAAATCCTAATTATTTATGCAGTGTTATGTGTTGAGACTTGAAATAATTCAAGCCTAAAAACACTCTCATAGCAAAAAAATTTGGCCTTTGAAGGTCATAATAGCTATATTGCAAAGATGTGAAACCTTCAAAAAAGTATAAAGATCCTTGGTAGTGTCTCTATCTCTAGCATACTCTTCAAGAGTGACAAAAAAGAAGACCATAGGATTATGAACCCTTTGATCACAGAAGGGTCACTTTCTCATTGGACAAGTTCACATGGGAAGAAGCATTCAAATTCAATATTTGCCTCAAAAGGCCAAAATTTCTGCTATTTAATGCAGATAATAAAATCTCAAGTTGCATCACAAACATACTTGATCATAACAATTATCATAATAGTTATGCTTATATATCTCTGGATCAGAGCAAGAGCATCAAAGTTCAAAGCAGGAAATAATGCTCGGATTATTATCAAACCTTTCCATACAAATAAACAAATGTTTCAAGATTATTATTGGAGGCTCGGACTGTGAAAAAGAACATTTATTTAACTTCTGGGAAATCTTAAACAGACACTCTAAAACTAGTAACTAATCATATGTATAAAGGATAGTTTCGTCAGTAGAACTCATTACTTTATATTCATATGTACAAGTGCACAAGCAGCCAGATCATCCTAATCTAAACAAAACCCAGTAATCACATTTCTCTTGTAATTAATTAGCTTCCTTGTCACTGGCTGAGATGATAAAGGTATAAGGTTGTACCAGGTTATACAGTTTCCTCCACCCTGTTGTTTTGCCTGAAAAAAAAGAATGAGATATCAGAATAATTATCCTCAGCAAAAATGAAAGAATGGCAATTAATTAACTTTAATTATAATATTCCTCCACTTGTAATACCCTTAAATCTTTCCCCTTCAAATTTCTTGTCGCTTCTGGCGTAGATGTATACAATGCGTAGGACCCACCCACATGAGTGGTTGGTCTCGTTTATGCGTACAGTCCTTTTGAGTGGTAACTACACAAGATGAAATTTTCAAATGTTTATTCTTTAATTCCATTTACAGATAAACAGAAAGCATGGCACAAAATCACAAGGCCGAAGTCAACAGTTATAATTACCATATGAATTGGGGTCCAATTTGCTAGAGGGCCGTTTACCATCTGGCTGCCCACATTTACTGTCCCTCCACAGCAAATGCTAATGGCGTGAGGATTATGAGGGATAGCATTGACAAACAAGTCATTCTGCTAACAGACATGCCCTTCTTTGAAAAGATATTGCCAAACACAAATATCAAATTCGAAATTTTAAAATAATTCATCATTTTTATAAAATAATTAAAAAGAATGTGAGTAGATGTAAAAATGACAGTAAGTATGTGTGGGGGAAAGAATTATGTTTTTAATTTTTTTACCTTTCAAATTAAAGAAATCATTATTTTATTTTTTAAAAAAGAAAAATATTCTTTTAAAAAAAAAGAGTAACTTGGTCGACTGGATTACTCTTTAATTTGATTATAGAGTCATTTGAGGTAATTAATTGGATAAAGTATTTTATATTTTTTGAATTTTTTCATTTTAGTTGTTTGCTAGACCTTAATATACAAAATTCATGTACATAAAAATACAATGATTGTTTTTTTCCCACTTAAATAACTTCTATAATTATGTGAATAATATCTAGTAACAATACATTCAGGGGCTAAGTTATACTTTGTAGCACCCAATTTCGAGAAATCACAGGAAATACTTTCAATTTCGTTTTGGAAAAAAATTTCTCCATTTTCTTTGTATCATTTTTTAAAGAGTGCTATATTGATTAATTTACATTTTTATCCATAATTTCCTCTGGTGTAGTATAACTTGAGAATTCCTGCTTTTCTTTTACCTCATCTTTCTGCATCGGTTTTGCCTCCAAAAAACAATACAGCTAAATGATAGGAGGAGTTGCTCATGATTATAAATTATATTTTTTTTCTTAGAAAATTTGGCATTAGATCTCACAATTATAAATTTATTATTAAATTACTCGTAGATCTCAAGAAACCTTTTGTGATTAATTTACTTCAATGCTCCAATTGAATTAAAAGGTCTATGGCAACGTACAGAACTTGCCGATTTTATTATTAATAAATATCCTCTCTGTAGCACTTCGTCCTTCTTAAAGCGTCCACATTTCAGAGCAGCATAGCTCCCTGCTCTTTCGAAACTCTCTTTTAGGGTTAGGGTCCGCCACCTCAATCCCTCACCTCCACAGTCAATCTTCTATCTGCTCGTATTTTGGTTGAGGAGGCTGTTTCTATTTGGATATCGATCTAGTGTTTCCTTAAAATGGATATTCGCAAGAGGGAGGCTCGACGCTGGCATCAACGTTAATGGCGGCTTCAAGAAGACCAAGCAAGGTTTGCCTTTTTTTATTTTAGTTTCCATCTTGTCTGCTAACATATTTAACATGTTCCAGTTATTCTAGTTCTCTGTCTTGCGTTTATGGATTTTAATGTCTTAGAAGTATCTATAGCACTGCTTTCTTGTTTAGTGGCCCTTCTTTGGTGATTATTTGCTTCTTTTCCTGTTCTTTCCAAGCTGGATCTTTTAGTAGCCTTCCCGTTAGTAAGCTGCATCCGAAATTATTCTTCAGATACCCTTTGATTCTGGCGTAAATAAAAAAAATCTCTGGACTTCAAAATCAGAGTCTCAGGCATCCAGGCTTATTTTGGAAATTAATTTCTTGCTGAAAGCTTGCAAAAACGTGTATACTTTTCAGTTTTATTCTTTTTTCCCCAAGGCCACTTGTTCATTTATAATATTCCCTGCTGGGGTTACCCTTGAGGTGGTCATTTTTTCCACTTGCACAATCATACCTGTAGCTGTAACTGAAAATGTTTTGAATTGATTCATGAACTAATAGTAAGACATTCTGTGTTCAGGACAGTCAACCCCTGCCCTTTTGTGTATTAAAGAAACCAATTGTTGGTCGAAGACACAGTGCCTTTCAATTCTGTCATAGTCACTATCTGCAATATCCATGATTGCTAAAAACACTTCCTTCATTTATTAGTTACCATAAAAATGATTAACTTTGAACATTTTCTCTTTCCGTATGACTCAAAATGGGCAACAGTCCACTTCTAGTCCTTAAAGTTATAATTTTGTCCAACAAGTTTACTTTGGTTCAATGTCGCCCTCAAAGGTGTATTATGGTTTAAACTTCGAAGCACATACATAATGGATAAGTTGATGAGTTCAAGTTGTGTCAGCTCATATCCAACACACTATTTTCTATTCATCTGAATACAATCCCTGAATGAGTTTATTTTAGGGTTAAACAATCTCTCCCCTTTATGGAACCCTAAATTCTTAGTAGGTGAAACCAATTAAATGAATAGGTGAAGATGTTGCTAATGCTTGCAGACAATAATAATTGAATTTAATTACAATATCCTAGTGATGTCCATTTTAGTATGAAAGACGAAAGCACATAACACGGAGATACGAATGCACCGTCGATCTCTCACCCATTGATTTAATATCACATAATTTGTATATTGATTGAATTATTTATACAGCAATGTAAGTTAATTTAATCAAATCAATCTTTCATATCTGATGCAGTTATAATCATCATCCTTCTAATTTTGCCTTCATTCTTGCTGCGCCTTAAGAATTATTGCTGAAACTAACGTCTAAAGTTATTTATTCTAAAATGTATATGAAATCTATTTTTAAAAAAAATAATTAAAAATAAATATGTACGAGTTTTTTTATCCAAAATAAAAGAAAAACTCTTCCCTCCAAAATTCCCTTCAAAATAAATATACGCTAACGAATTTGAAGAAATAAATATAAATAAGTTTCTTCCCCTCAAAATTCAAAATTAATATACGCTAACGAATTTGAAGAAATTGAAACTATTTTGAATTTAATTTTAAAATAATATGATTTTCGTATTTTAGATATAGAATTTGTTGCGTTGTTTTTTTTTTTTGTACATCTGGGCATCAAACAATTTGAACTGGAGAATTTCCGCGTTTTCTAATATTTTAAAGGGATAAATTACGAGTTTTTCCCTTCCTCTTGAAGTTCACAAGAAACTGCTAAATACCTTCTTTGACTCATTTGTATTCATTCATATTGTATTATATGTATCAGGCTTGATGTGCTGTTCAAGTTTCTAAATTATCATCAACAAATTCATCTATCTGTGGTAAAGGTAAGTATTCACTTCAAGGTTCTTTGTTATGTTGGTTTTTAAATTTATTTTTATCCAGCGAAAGAAAAAATATTAGAAAATTAAACATCGGAATATGCGGGTGTGAAGTCCCACATCGATTGGGAAGGGGAACGAAGTATGTACATGTGTTTTCTGGATTATTCTAAAACTCTAGAAGAGCAAAATCCTGCTCTGCTTGCACCAAGGATAATCTCTATGAGGGAGAACTCTAGGGATGTTAGCATACCTTATAAAGGTGTGGATACCTTCTCTTTGTAGACGCGTTTTCTGGAGTATTGTAAAATTTCAGGAGAGTAAAACCCTACTTTATTTACAATATGGACAATATCTATGATGGAGGGTTTAGGGGACGTGACAATGGGTGTTCAATGTCACATAAATTGTGTATTGATTGAATTATTTATACACCAATGTAAGTTAATTTAATCAATTCAATCTTTTTTGCCTGATGCAGTGCTAATCATCATCTTTCTAATTTTGCCTTCATTCTTGCTACGCCTTAAGAATTATCGCTGAAACTATCGTCTAAAGTTATTTATTCTAAAATGTATATGAAATCTATTTTTAAAAGATAATAAAAAATAAACATGTACGAGTTTTTTTTCCGGTTCTTCCCTTCAAAATTCAGGGTATATATATCTAACGAATTTGAAGAAATTGAAACTCTTTTGAATTTAATTTTAAAATAATATCGTTTTCTTTGTTTAGAGATAGAATTTGTTGCGTTGTTTCTTTCTTGCATCTGGGCATCAAACAAATTGAACTAGAGAATTTCTGCTTTTTCTCATATTCTAAAAGGTCAAGGATAATTTTGCATCGAAAGCATCTACGAAGTTCGGAAGTTGCACTAGGCGTCCGGAAGTTTTTTAGGGGTATTGTTACCGCAAAAGTGTAAAAAATGGTGTAATGTTGCCTGTCCATTTAAACTTTTTTTTAGAGGTAATTTCACTTTTTTCCTGCGAAATAGATTGCCTTTTCATAATTTTTTTTTTCAATTTTTAATGAGATAGGAGATGACCAAAGAATAATTTAATTAGATATTTTCTCATAAATTATATTGTTTGATGGTCATTTGAACCCAAAACTCAGATTTTTAAATAAAATATAATTTTACTATATGTTCAAGTTCTCAGTAATTTTTTGAATTAAAAAATATTTTTTTTCAATCAAAGGAACTAGCATTTGTAAATTAAGCACTGAACGAATTATATTCTTTTTATATTATTCTCAACTTAAGTAAATTTAAAACTTTTAATTTAATTTATTAGATGCAACAATATATGCAATATTACCACGAAACTATATTATTCTTTTTTTGTTTCGCATGACGAGAAATTATATTTCTTTAAATTAACTAGAGAGCATGAATTAGAAACAGGGTCCAAGTGATTAACCACATTTATTTATTTACATTACACCTTTACTTGTATGTAATAAAGCAAGATGCCACTTAGAATTCTTAAAATATCACTAGTAATACAAGAGAAAGAGAGAGTGCGCACGTGTGTATAAAATGTTACGTGTGTTTGGCTTATTAATCATCCTTGATCCGAAACATTTGTAGGTTATGCCCTTTTCGACCCTCATTTTTGTATTTTTTTTAATCCGAAACATTTGTAGATTATGCCCTTTTCGACCCTATTTTTGTATTTTTTTAATCCGAAACATTTGTGGGTTATGCCCTTTTCGACCCTCATTCTTGTTTTGTTTTGTAATTTAATTTTGTGGAGCCCAAGAAACATAAAACCAACCACCATCAACCTTGGATTCATTTTTATTTTCTCCTTTTCTTGGTCTTAGTCTTCCCAACTCGGTTTCCTTAATCTTCACTTTGATTTGATTAATATTTCCTAAATATATGTTCATGTGTATACTAACTACGTGTGTGTTATATATGCTTGTGACACTATTTTTGTATTTGAAACTATTACAAACTGGTTTATTTATATATATAGGATTCCCTTGTGCATTAGATGGAAGAAATTGGTACTTGTATTGCGACCAAGCTTGCAGAATGTCTATGGAATCCAATTTCACGGGGTGCCCGTTATTTGTTTCGCTTCAAGCAATTCATTGGAGACCTTGGGAAAGCAAAAGAAGAGCTTGAGGTGAAACTAGAAGATCTGAATATGCGTAAGGAAGAAGCTGTTCGGAAAACCGAAGAAATAATGCCGTCCGTGAAGAAGTGGTTGCATGATGTGAAAGCTGTACTAGAGGAAGTGCAAAATCTCCAACAAGAGGTTGAAGGAGGAGGGAAGAAATGTTTTAATGTGTCACTCAAGTATTCCTTAGCAAAACAAATGGAAGATAAGGCTAAGCTGATGATGGAGCTCAAAAGCAATTCCAACTTTGAACCTTTCTCCCAGCGTATTCAACTTCCTGGCATCGGTTCTCAATATTCTTCCAAGGAGATCATGGATTTCAAATCCAGGAAATCAACTCAGAACAGCCTTCTGGAGGCTATCAAGGATGGCAAGAATAAGATGGTGGGTTTGTATGGCATGGGGGGCTCAGGGAAAACCACCTTGGCGATCGAAGTGGGTAAGAAAGTTGAACAACTCAAGCTTTTTGACAAGGTGATCATGGTTGTTGTCTCTCGACCTCTAAATGTGAGAAACATCCAGGAGGAGGTAAAAGGAAAAACAGGTTTGACATTCACTGAGATGACTGAATCAACCACAGCACAGAGGTTGTCAATTGGATTGAAAAGTATGAAGATTCTTATAATCTTGGATGATGTGTGGAGCGATCTAGATCTTGAAAGAATTGGCATTCCACTGCATGAAAATTGTTGTTTTCTATTAACCACTCGCAATCGAGATGTATGTGATTCTATGAGCTGTGATACAAAATTTGAATTGCCTCTCTTAGAAACGGAGGAAGCACGAACTTTGTTAAAGATTCATGCAAACATAACCAACGACTCATTGGATGAGTTTGTTTGTGTGGGAGAAAAAATTGTTGATAAGTGCAAGGGGTTACCCATTGCAATTGTGACAGTGGGAAGTGCATTAAGGGGAAGAGGTTTTGCGGAGTGGAATTCAGCACTGGGGAGGCTACAACATTCCCTACCATTGGATATTGATGAGGGTTCAAGAGGACCATATGCTTGTCTCAAATTGAGTTACGATTATTTGCCGAGTCCACTAGCCCAGTCGCTCTTCCTATTATGCTCTATGTTTCCTGAGGATCATGAAATCCATATAGAGGATCTAATTCGATTTTCCAAGGGGGCCTTGGAGTTTGAGGAGATTTCTTACTCAATGGAGGGTGCTAGGAGTGAGATTATAGCAAGCACGAACAGGTTATTAGATTCTTGTTTACTAATGCATACAGATAAGGACGCATGTGTAAAAATGCACGACTTGGTTCGAGATGTAGCTATGTGGATAGCAAAGAAGCAACATCGGGCAATTTTGGTGGACAGCCAAGCGGTTTCAAGAATGGTGGTTGAAAATGAGCGTTTGGAAAAGACGGAGGTAATATCATTGTGGAATTTGGAAGATAATTTTAAGCTCTCTAATCAATTGCGTTGTCCGACACTAGAGCTTCTGCTGCTTCATCCTAAAGGGTTCATCGAAGATATTGGAGGGATTGAAGCACTCAGAGTCTTAGCCCTTGTAACATTTAGCTTTCAATGGCAGTCATATTGGTATCATCAGATTCAATGGTCACCCCAATCAACTGTGTCATCATTAATAAATCTTCACACCATATGCTTCAGAGGAATTGAATTGGGTGATATCTCTTTCCTTTGTCAATTCAAAAGATTAGAGATTCTTGACTTGCGTCAATCTAAATTTAATGAATTACCTGCTGGAATTGAACATATGAATGGGTTGAAGCTTTTGGATGTGTTTGGGTGTGAAATTGAAAAAAGTCCTTTAGGAGTTATTGAAAAATGTGAGCAACTTGAAGAGCTATACTTCTGGGATAAAAAATCTGCTATCCAAGAAAATTTCTCTCTTTCAGGATTGAAGAGGTATGTTATCTATGATTCCACATGTAATGTTGTACGCGGAGTAGGACTTCCTTTCCTTCAATACTTTGATGAGTGCACTATAGCATTAAGAGCTTTATGTATACAAGGCTTTAAAGTCTCTGCTTTGAATTCATCAATGAAAGATCTCATTTTTAGAGCGAACTACCTTTGGCTTGAGAATTGTTTGTGGGATTATAAAGATATAAGCTTTGAGATAAAGCACTTGGTGGTTTCACGCTGTCCAGAGAGAAGATTCATTGTTGATGCGAGCTTTCTTCAAACAGGACAAGTGCTACCCCACCTGATTACTTTAAGACTGATAAAAATGGATAGTCTTGAACAAGTATTCTCCTATGCCACCACTCTTGCTTGTCATTTTCCACCTCTAAAGGAATTGAATATAGAAGATTGTCCGAAACTCGATAGGCTTGTTGACGAAGAAGCTACACAAGGGGACCCACTACTTGATCCATATGTAAGTGTTGTCTGCCGAATCCCTCTTTAATCATTGCATATTTGAAATGATAATCCATGTTCACATATTAGCTGAAAAAAAAAAATTACCTTTCGACTAGTTATTCAACGAATGAAATTTTAGTTCTAAACTGAATTTGTTTCATTGCATATTTAAAATTCTATATACCTGCACAGTTCATTCCTACAGTACAGAAAAATTGACAATTCTAATTTGTAAACTATTATGACCATCATTTTATAAAATATTAAAGTTGAACTATCCATTTTTAACCTAAAAGTGGATATCCTAATTTTTAGAAGTAAAGTAGAAAGAAGAAATTAGGATGATCTCCTAATTTTCGTCAAGTTCCTTATATTTATTAAGTTCCCCAACCACATTTGTTATTTTGGTATTATTAGTTGTTAGAATGTGTTTATGTACTAATAGAATAAGCTTATCTAAGTTTTCTTGGCTCTCAAATTGTCATGTGAATTTAATGTCTCTATTAATCTCTATTTGTTTTAACTCTTTGATCAATTATAAATAGTCATGTGCATAACGAGTTCGATCCTCCAACATTAGGGTTTGGTGTAAACACACCAACCAAAAAGCTGAAAGTCTACAATTTCTAGAACTAATTATTATCTGTTAGGTATTTGACCAATTTTTTAGTGGAAAAATAAACCGACTTTTGGATTATGAATTAGATGTAGTATGTATATTAGTGGAAAAAATTAATTGTAGAATAAAACTTGCATAAAAAGTAATTGAGCTTTCACATTATATGTAACTGACCCTCTATATAGCAGGTCCCATTCTTTAATTAATTTATTGGGGATTTATCCCTAATTCTCCCTTTATTTTATCACAATTTTTAAAATAATATGATAATGATAATTCATTTTAAAATTTAGATGGGCTCACGTCATGGAATTTTTGCGGCTGCCCATACGGCGGCCCGCCAATGAAATACAAGGCGATTTGGGAGGAATATATTTCTGTTGTCGTTAATTTTATTGGCTAATATGTCACAAATCCTATTTCGTGTGCCTTTATCTCCAAACAAATTATTAATCACCCATGCCTCACAGTGTATCACGTGATGATGACTTTTATCACCCTAATTATAAATATTTATGCAACATTCCTTTATCACCACTAATTAACCTTAGTGGTTTGGCTATTAATGAATGGATTAAGCAGAGTCATTCAAACTTTTGTGGTCAAATAATTAATTTTATTTTTCCGTATTCAGCACTTTTTTATATTTTGTATTTTGGTCAAGGAAATGAATTTTAACGTCTTTTGTTCATTTTAATTTGTTTGTCCAACTAATAAATTTCATACTTTGTACAATGCTTGTATTTTTATTTCATATTTCCGTCAAGGAAATAATTTTGTATTATTAATTTTGCGCAGGGTACTATTTATTGTGGGAAGTGCTTAGTCTTTGAGGGTTGTTTCATTTAAAAGAATTGTGTTTGTCTTTTGTCATTAACTTTATACTATGCCTGTATTATATTATTTTTTTTAAGGAAAAAAGTTATATACCGTCGATAGTAAGCAATAATCAGTGCATTTCATAGTTATAATTTTAATTACACGTGTTTATAAATATGTATATATGTACAGGGGAATGGGACCGTGAGCTCATTTGTGGTGGTTAAGGCAGATAGCTTCGACCATCTGAGAAATCAGAAACTATTGACCCTTCTCCTAAGTTTGAAAGTTGTTGAGATTGTACGCAGTGGAAGAAGAATGAAAGGCATGTTTGAAGTTCAAGTTATGAGAGGAACATTATTAGAAAGTGAAGAATATAGCGGAGAACAACAGGAACCTTTGAATTCAGAGTTGTGTATATTAGAATTAGAAGAACTACCAGTGTTGGAATATATTTGGAAGGGCCCCACACAAAGTGTGAGCCTCCATAGACTTGAAGATGTTACACTGAAAGGATGCCCAAAGTTACGCAATATCTTCACTCCCACTGTTGTTACAAGCCTTCCAGAGTTGAGGATTCTAGATGTATATGGTTGTGAGGAATGGGAGGGGGTATTTTGTGAAGAATCACTCAAAAACCTTTCTCCTTCTAATGTTTGCTTCCCCAAACTTCAATACATAGAGATAAGGGGTTGCAATAAAGTGAAAAGGTTGTTCCCATATTCTCTGGCTTCTCATTGTCCGTCACTGTACAGGCTGTCCATAGCGGAATGCTTTGAACTTGAGAGGCTTTTTGATGAAGCTGCAGTAAATAGGGATGGACTACCTCTTCTCAAACTGAAGACCTTAACATTGTGGAACTTGCCGAAATTGAGAGACATTTTTGGAGAAGGACTGGAATGTCCACAACAAGTAAGTGTTAATTATTTGCAAATTATGAAATATTGTTTTGAGCTCAACTTCTTGCTTTTCTAACAATAAATACTAGTAATGAACAAGAATAACGATCAAAGCTATTATTTCTATTTGTTATTTTTTTGGATAAATTTTCATAAAACACTTAACGTCTTTCTGTTTACAAAAAAAAAATGTCGTCAAATATTTTTTTTACTTCGCCAAATGCAACACTCGGTCAAATATGTAAAATTGATAGGGTCTAGGGTATATAAACGTCAAGTCGTTGTTTCTCTACTTTGAAGAGATTTTTTCTGTTGTTGATTCTTCTTCTTTCCTCTGTTGAAAATTGGCATGTGTACTTTTTAAATTTATTTGAAAAGGTCTTGTTTGCTATCAAATGAGGAAGTGGACATTAAGAAAGCTACAAAATCTCCAACTAAAGTAATAAAGGTTAAGTTGTGGTTTATATACAGGTGTTAAAAATGATTTAATTAGTTTTTTTATCATAAAAAATCAACACTCTTATATTATGAATCAGATGTAGTATGTATGTATATTAGTTCTAGGAATATACCCCCAATAACATAACAGATAATAGTTCAGTTTTATTAATGTTTAGGATCCTAGACTTTTTTATTTGAAACAACCAAGTGTGGACACACACACATATCACGTTGCGCACTTCATTAAATTTATCTCATGGAAATTAGCTTATACCAATATTAAAAATATGTGAAGTTAATGGGTTTAATTTGTAATGTTATAGTATCATTCAGTCTGATGTGATTCACACACATTATCGATCTTTTTGAATATTAATGTTATGTAATCATTGAATGCCTTCACAGAAAAATCAGAATGAGAGAGGAAGGTTGGTAAATTCAGAACTGTGCCGTATATCATTACTAGAACTACCAGTGTTGGAATGTATTTGGAAGGGCCCCACACAAAGTATTAGCCTCCATAGACTTGAGTGTGTTGGGCTGTGGAGATGCCCAAAAGTGAAGAATATCTTCACTCTTACGATTGTTCCGAGCCTTCCAATGTTGACAGAACTAAATGTGTCTGAATGCAATGAATGGGAGGGGATATTCTATGAAGAATCACTTGTAAACCTTTCTTCTTCGTTTAAAGTTTGCTTCCCCAAACTTCAAAACATACGGATAAGGGGTTGCAATAAAGTGAAATGGTTGTTCTCGTATTCCCTGGTTTCTCATTGTCCTTCACTTGAGAGAATAGAAATATGGAATTGCTGTGAAATTGAGGGGGTTGTTGAGGGATGTGAAGGTGAAGTTGGTAATCAAGAGAAACTGTTCCCCAGCTTGAAGGATTTAAGTCTCAAAAATTTGCCAAAGTTGAGAGATATATACAAAGGTTATGAGTCCAACCTCCTATCTGGTACTATACATATACAAGATTGTCCAGGTATACAAAATAACCCACTATTGGAATACAAGGCATCATCAGGTACTTTTTAGTTTTATTTTACTGCTTTGTCTATTTTTAATTTTTTTTATCAATGAAGTAGTTCCATACATTTACAATTCAACATGTCACTCCGTCTAATATAGCACTTCATTTTCATCTTATCGTATTATCAAACACAATCTTGTATGTCACTATTTTTTATGTTTAACCTAGTTGAAGTAATTTGTTTTAACTGGATACATACTTCTTACAGGTAAGCTATAATTTAACCCACATCACCTCATGATATTTTTTTTAAATAAAATATCGTAGGATAAATAATGGTGTTAGTTTTATTGTTTATTTACCACTTTGGTTAATGATTAAGATGCTGATTAATTTTTTTTTTCAGACTTGGAGATCAAATCAGAAAATTAGAGGCTTAAGAAGATGTCTTTATTCCGCACGTTTGGTAATCTTTCCTTGCTTTCTTTATCTGCTGTTGTATTACTAAATAGTGTAACATCCGAATATTTTATTTAGAGGATTTAATTATTTTTTAAAAAAATCTTTATTTAAAGGATTTATATGTTAATTAGAAATAATTCTTATGTTAAATATAATTTGTTAACAAACATAAATGATGATAAAAAAAATTTATATAGAAAAAAGAAAAAATGTATAATATATATGGCCCCTAACCCTTATTGGGGTGTGTATATATATTAAAAATAATAATAACATAAAAGGGCACGTGACCCTTAGTGAAATATATATATATTATTTAAAATTAAAAAAAGGGAAAAAACGGAATAAAAGGGGTGCTAATCACATCACGAAATACGTACATGTATTATGCATTACCCTCACGCCGTCACGCATGCAGTAGTGGCTAGGTCATTGGGTTTTCCCCTCATGTAGTAGATTGTCATTTATAGATCTTTTAGATAATCAAAACTACTTATTTTCAATTAACTTTCTTTATAAAAGTTTCTCTAAATAATTTTCTCTTTTTAACGGTTGCAATATGAAATTGATTAGATAAAATTTTAGGATTTGAATATAGAATAAAGATTGAGTTTTGTCAATAACTATCTAAGGAAAGGTAGATGGGGAAGAATTGTTAATTTTCTTTGATCGAGATTTGTGATTTGACTGTTTTAGTAATTTAAAATAAATATTTGATTTAAACATGTTACAATTTCTCTTACACGTAAATTGTTTGCACCTATTCGGGTTGAATTGAATGATTTATAAGTATCTTTGAATATATTTTGGAAGTGTTAATAAGTTTATGATATTGAAATTGATTAAGGATACATAATTTAACAGTTTTATGTTTGAAATTTTAAACTTTATATTGGAGATTTTGTGCAATTGAAATTAATTTGTGCTTTAATTGAATTGTTGGGTTGAGGGGAATAATTAAATTTAGGTTAAATTAAATGATTGACAGCCTATTGAGGAGTGTGGATTTTAAATTATTGTTTGAAGACTTTAAGTGGATATAACCAAGTTAATTATTTAATTTATACGTATTAAAATTGCATCCATATCATTGTGTAAATTGATTTGAGTGTGATTGGTGCTTTTGTGACTTGACCTTACAAGTATCTTGGAATAGAGATAACCATAGTTATTTCACTTATATGCTTGCATGGATTGTAAAGTTTTTCGATACCTTAGTATTTATTATGAATCTTTTCCTTATATTTATGTATTTAATTTTAGTGAAGTGGGATGTATTTTTCAAAGAATACATTTTCACTTAAAGATATATATGATAAATTGTTTATAGCTTACCATTATGTGGAATAAATTGTGAATTAATGTATTTGGGGGGGGGGGATTGGAATAAATAGTGAATTAATATATAGGTAGGAAAGAGGAAAGAAAAAGAAAAAAAAAGTATGAAAGAGGAAAGATGAAAGTATGAAGGAAAGAAAAAGTAGGAAAGAGAAAATTTATTAGAAGAGATGGCGTGATTTGACAAAAAAATAGCCTTTTCAAAATTTAGGTTTTAAATCGAGGTTTTGTATTTAAAATAGCTTTTCAGAAATTTTGTACTTGGACAAAACCTAGGTTTTACAACAAAACCTAGTTTTAGAATGTGCTTCCAAACAAGCCCTTAATGTGACTTAGACCTAGGTGGGGAGTCGGCCTAGACTCAGGTGGAAGACTAGATACCTTTCGGTTCTAAACCTAGGTGGAGAACAAAGAAAGGCCGGTTAGATTAATGTTGTTGCTGGACCTTGACCGGGTTGCTGAGTGCATTAAGCCGGATCTATATCATGGAGTGATATTGAGGAATAGGATGGTGGGATCACTCATGTATTATGGTTGTATGAAATGGAAAACCTTGATTTTGTTGAGCATTACATTGTAGCATTGCTTCATTGATTTATAATCACGTATTGCATATTATATTATTGATTTTTGGTTACTGAGACTTTATGTCTCACTCTATAAATGTTTATTTTTTTTTCAGGAAAAGAGCTAGTGGTGAAGGGAATGAGCCCACAGTTTGATAATAGCTATCGATGTAAGCTTAGTAGACAATCTATTTTAAGGAGTAATCTATATTGCCAAACTTATAGGGTTTGCATAATTTGATTCTACCTTTATGATTCTGTCGTGAATTAGACCTATTATAAATTCTTTTATTATGTTTGAGATCTTAAGTATTGATTTTATGAATATATTTGGACCTATATGGTTAATAGGATTATTAATAATTGTTTTGATTTTTGTGACTTCTAATGGTGACTTGTGGTCGAGTTTTATGCCCAAGATTGGAATGATATTGTGAATTGTGAATGGTTTGTGGGATATGTGTCTCATCCACAACTTTCGTAGACCTTGAGTAATTTATATCAATTGTGTATTTATTGTGAGGTTTATTTTATTTAGGAGTTCACAAATAGTGTGTTTTAATGTTTTGGATTTGTGTCGGTGTGTTTAGCTATATGTTGTGTTTAGCTTGAGTTGTTTTGGAGTTAATGCAATGATACCGAAGATTGTACCCAAGATATATTAATTGTATATTGAAGATTGTATACCTCGATCAATTTTTCGAACATAATATTGTATTTTCTTATGTTATCCTTTATTTCATAGTCTTGATATGATTTATAATTATTTACCAAAAAATAAAATCATGTACAGTCACATTCAATTTTATCAGGAAAACTATGGGGGGAAGAGAGAAAATTACCGGGAGATATGATTCATTACATGTAATTAATAGTTTCTAGATCAATTATAGCGCAATAATGGGTTAATTAATATGACATTGGTATTGAAAATAATAAATTAACAATCAAGAAAACAATTTTTTAAGGAAAAAAACAAGGCCATGATCAACAGGAGAAAACATGAATATATGTCAATCAAAAGGATAAAAGATCTATAGCCATAAAATCTGCAGTTGTGTTGAACACGCGCACACAAGCCGTTGGATTTAATCCTACATGCCAAACAATATGAGCCATGCATCTTCTTTGGGGAGCTAGCTAGAGTTTGAAGAGGAAAATCTGTATCTCTGTTTCCTTTCTTCCCCACTTCTCCTTGTGATTTTTGCGTAGGGAAAAGGCTAGTCCAAATATTGAAGAAATAGTGTCATCTGTGAGGAAGTCGTTGGATGATGTCAATGCTATCTTGGACACAGGTGAAAAAGCTTCCAACAAGAGCTTCAAAGAGGAGGAAACAGGTGTTTCAATGTGTCCCTTAGATATTCTACAGTCAAACAAATGGAAGATAAGGCTAAACAGATGATGGAGTTGATGGATACTCTCAACATTGAGCCACTTTCCCAACCGATCCAACTTGCTGGCATTGCCTGCTCTTCTTCCAAAGAGTTTATGGATTTCAAAGGAAAGCAACTTATAATTATCTTTTTTGGAAGCAACTAAAGATGGCAAAAACAAGATGAGATTTTACATTTTAGTAACCATTAAGAAAATTGCATGATTTTTGTTTGTTAATGCCCACCAATAAGCAAGCATGTGTAAAATTGCATGATATGGTTCCAGATGTAGCCTTAACGATTGGAAAGAAAAGACATCAAGAAGTTCTAGTGGACAACCACGTAGTTTCAAACATGGTTTGCAAACCACCAAAGTTTGAAAGATACAAAGGCATTGTCATTGTGGAATTTGGACGAGAATTTCAAGCTCTCTAATCAATTATGTTGTCCAACACTTGAGATTCTGCTACTTCATCCAAAAGGGTTGATTGAAGATTTTGGAGGGATTGAAGGTCATCAGTTTTTCATTTTGTTTGTATACTCCTTCGGTCCTACAAGGTCTTAGGACTGGAGGGAATATCATTTTGTTGGAATGGTTAATATGATAATTAATCATTTTCTTTCTTTCAGATTTGGAAATCAAATCAAAAGGTTAGAAAATAGAGGGGTGATGATCTTATGGTTTCTTTATTTGTACTTGTGTTTTACTTTAGAGATGTCGGAAATTATGTAATTATACTGAAGATTGTTCTCAAGATGTAATAATTATGTGGCTAGCAATGACTACATATTTTATCAGCAACACTTCCATTGGATTTCAGTTTTTCAGATATTACATTAATCAACTGTTTCTTATATTGTCCTTTATTTCACTTCTTTAACATAGTTTATTGTTTTCACTAAAAAAAAATACAATCAGAATTTCACATTCATTTTTATCAGGACAACCATGGGATAAAGAATAATTTGCTAAAAAGAGCCCAATTACAAATATTTAATAGTTGCGTGTGTCAGATCTCAATTAGAGTATAAGAATGCGTCATGTTATATTTCTGACAATTATTCACTAGAGTATCAATTAACATGAAAGTAATATTTGAAATGAATATATTAACATTGAACTATTATTTTATATCATTCCACCATACAAAATTTTAAATGAAAAAAAAGCCATTAATATCATGGTATTGTTCTGTAATATACAAACACCTCTGTGGCATTAACTAAGAAAGAATGTCAAATTAATCAAATAAAATACAAGACATTGCTGATATGGCAGGAGCAACATTATTATATGTGGGAAATTTTTCTTCTTTCTCCGCCCAATCAGCTTCAAAATATACATACGGGACTGCAATAGGAAATAGTGTTACGTTAGTTAATCATATCTGAGTAAATAAAGCTCATCAATCATCACATCACATGCAATAGCAGTAACACCAACAATCCAATACAATCTTTGGCCTCTCAAATTTCCCTTATTTTGATTTTAATACCTCAAATTTTAAATCAGTGGTGTTGGTCCCTCAAATTTTATTTCATTCAAAACATTGGCCCCTTTAATTTAATAAAAATTAGGAGCATCTTGCCCCTGAGAGACCAAAACAAAAATGACGGTATACTCATGCGACCAAAGATTGTATTAACCTATAATACTACCTGATTTCACTCTGTTCACTTCTACCTATAAATCCTTTTGATCAACTCCTAATTCATAATCCAAGTGCACAACACTTTTGTTTCAAATTACCATACTCCACCTAGTTATTCTATGAGGAAAATATTAGCTACTAGGGGTCTAACTTAGATGATCAGGCTAAGGTAGGGAAGAGTGTAGATAACATATAAGATTCAAACCCTCAAAATATTTTAAAACGAAAAACAAAAAATCGAGTAGGTGTTGGTCATAGTTATAGGCTGTTTGATACTTTGATATACCAAGGTACTATGTAAGTACTCTATGCAACATAAATCCATATGCAGATACACCAATTTGTACACTGTTACATCAATCTTAATACAAGAGTCATCTGATTTGTTGGAGAGATTAAGGAAGCTAAATATATTACTTAAAAGTATTTATTTATGTATATAATTATATTATATACCAGTTTATAAGTTAGAAAATTAGCTTAGATAAAAATAATAAATACAAATACTTTTAAGTATTGTATTTAGCTTTCTTAATCTCCCCAACAAAAATCAACTGTCTCTTTTATTAAGGACTGAACATAAATAAACAGTCAAGAACCGAGGATATGAAGCAACTCTACTAAAACTTCTATTCATGATCGATCCATCTTTTTTTTTTTTTTTGTGTATCATAATCATGCATGCAGCAGCAGCACACAAGGTTATCAATCAATTTATAAAAAGAAAAGCAGGAACGTTTTGAAGCGTGGTCTGTGATGATTCCAAACCTTGACCAAAGAAATTATGATTCCAGTCATCATTAAAATAAATAAATGATTATAAGTGACTTACTTTGAAGTTGAACTGTGCTTTTTTATATAATGAATACGATAAATCAGGTGCTCTCTTCTTGCTCATCCATGTCATCAAGGATAACGTACTTTGTAGCCGTATCTGTTTTCAAGGTCCCACCCACGTCATCTTCACCAGTTTCACCCTTCTGAAGCTTCCAGTATCTGCCATTCAAATATATATATATAGAGAGAGAGAGTTAGAGAGAGAGACTAGGGACCGAAATGGAATTGAGAGAAAGTGATGAATATAAACAAAGTTGTCATAGCAGATGACTTACTTGTACCAATTGAATAAACTAACACCAAAAATGATAGTGAAGAGACCGAGTCCTTTCAACCAAGTGAACTGATCATGGAAGTACAGGACGGCAACCTACACAACATGAAAATTAACAATACATGACAAATTCAACACATTAAAAAAAAATTAATGTAATTATGTATATGATGCACTTGAATGAGTAAAATAATATACAACAGCAGCACCAAACCTTGGTTTATCCCATCCTCATCAATTTTGCTAATTATTAATTACTCCTTCAGATCCGTTTTATAAGCAAAACCCACCAAATCATGTAAAACAAACTGTTGGTTAAAATCAGCTACAAGCAATAAAATGTGCAAGAAATGTAAGTTTTCTTTTTCAAATATACCCTTATTTATATAGATGATGAGAGAGAGTATGAGAAAAGGGACAAAAGAAAATGAGTGAAGAAAAGAAATGAGAGAGACATATAATTAATTGGGGTGAAAATGAAAAAGTGCATTAAATTTTTAGACAAAGACAACTTATTGCTTATAAAAAGGACCAACATAAGTGAAAGAATGCTGCTTATAGAAAAGATCAGAGGGGTGCTAAATACAAAGTACTGTTTGTGTTAAAACAAGATCCATTTGTCCCTTGAAGGCAAATCCAATTATCATAATTTTTCAATGCAGATCATGAGGATGCAATCGAAAATATTAGCTGAGCCTTTTTTGTGTGTGCGTGTGTGTCACAGAATTTCAACGACACTTGGAAAGCATTGTTCATGCTTAAGAGCATGGACAGCTCTAGTAAAACCTGTTAAACTCTACCCACCGACAAATCAGCAAATGCAGAAATACAACTCAATATTACAGAAAGCTAAATACATCTAATCTAAGAGCTACTCAAATTATAATGCATCAATCTGTGTCTAGTAATTTGGAAACCTTCTTAGGTAATTTCTTTAACAGTCGTGAATGACATATGCACAAAGTGACAACTCAGCTAGGCACTTTAGAAATATGAAACAGACCAAACTAAAGGGTGGTAGTCACTGGATATTCAAGTCAACAAATTGGCAAAGAAAAGGGGGCAAAATTATACCAATAT
>JANTPZ010011829.1:0-55433 GCA_025593235.1 Vachellia pachyceras | reverse complement strand
ACAGCTGCCAAGGCATTGCAGGAGAAAGATATAGATGGGTGGAAAGATTACATTGCACGATGGAAAAATCATTTAAGGAGAAACATCACAGGAATTAGAGAGGTGGATGCCTCTTTGAAGTTGAGCTACGATCCTCTAAGCCGAGAGAACAAAAATATTTTCCTGCTCTCTGCCATGCTATCCCATGATCCCTCAATTGGAGACCTTCTCATGTACTCTCTTGGGTTAGATTATCTTCAAGACATAGAAAGCATGGAGGAAGCCCAAGTTGGAATCTCTGATATTGTAAGGAAGCTAAAGTCATTAAACCTCTTTCTTGACAGCTTTTCTAGTAAACATTTTACAATACATGATGTCTTTCGAGATGCTGCTTTATCAATTGCATCCAATGAATTACACGCATTCATTTCAAGACATAGAACGTTGAAAGAATGGCCTAACGAAGACAAGCTAAAAGCTTGCGAGGGAATTTGCTTAGAGGAGAGTGATATTAGTATTGAACTTCCAAAAAAGTTGGATGCTCCAAGATTACAATTCTTCTTGTTGAATAGCACAGAACATGAGTTGACCATACCCAATATGTTTTTCGAATCTTCTAAGGAGTTGAAACTGTTGGTATTTACCAATTTGCATTTTCCATTCCTACCATCACTCAGCTTTCTACAAAACCTAAAAGCATTGTGTCTACATTCTTGTGTGCTAGAAGATATAACAGGGGTTAGAAGCTTGAAGAGATTAAAAGTCTTAAGTCTTGCCAACTCTGAAATTGAACGTCTTCCAATTGAATTGGCAGAGTTGACTTCTTTGCAAATGTTGAATTTGTCCCATTGCTCCAATCTCAGAGTGATTCCAGGGAAACTCCTATCTAGCTTCAAAAAGTTGGAGGTTTTGTACATGGAAAAGAGCTTTGACAAGTGGAGAGTGGAAGGGTCCAGTGAAGGGAATGAAAATGCAAGTCTTGATGAGTTAAAGGATTTGCCAATCTCCTCTCTAGACATTCATATTCCTAATGTCTCTATGTTGCCAGAGAACTTGTTCTTAGATATGAATTTGAAGAGATACAGAATACTCATTGGAAAGCATTGGCAATGGTGGCAATGCAATCATGAAAATTCAAAGATACTGAGACTTGAGCTAGAGAGGGGTATCCATTTGAAGCGTGGAATTCAAAAGTTATTGGAGGGGGTCGAAGATTTGTATTTTTATGGATCTAATGGGTTTGATAATGTTCTTTACAGTCATGAAGGAAGAGGCTTTCCACATTTAAGGCATCTTTGGATTAAAAATAATGATGATATGAAATACATTGTTTTGAACTCACCAGATGGTGGAGTCGGCTTCCCAATCCTTGAAAGCTTGATACTCCAAGATTTGAAGGCTCTTGAGAAATTATGTGAAGGAACGAATACCGTAGCATTTGATCAATTACGCACTTTGATGATGAAAAATTTGCCTGCTCTTACTGCAGATCCCTGCCTTAAGGATGGTGCGACGGATAACGTATCAACTAAAATGTCCATATCACCTTTAAGCAAGGTAGGTTCACATTATTTTATTCATATTTTTTCCTTATTTTATACTCTTAGACTTCAAACTTAATTACCTACAAAAAATCATTTTCACTATAATTACTTGCTTCGTGATTTGGCTATTACAAAAATTCGCATCTTTTTATTTTGGTAGATTACTGAAAATTAGCGAATAAAAGTGGAGTATTAAAATAAATAATTAGCCTGAAATTATTGATTTTACAAGCTAAAACGTTAATTAAATGTTTTTGCGTATTTTAATATACAAACTGTTCGTATAACTAAAATATTAACGTGGAATGTAGTTGGTGATTTGATTATTAGCCATTGTAATAAAATCTTCAAATGCCTTTTCAACAATAGGGCATGTCCTTATTTTTTTAATTATTGTTCTTTTCTTGTTTTAACTTACAACAAAACTTCAAACATAATTAAATGCAAAATTCATTTTAACTAGAATTATTTACGCTACCATTTGACTGTTATGCAATTTTTCATGTTTGTTCTTCTAATTTCGTTCTTTTTTTCCATTTTAATGTATTTAAAAAAATTACTTTCACATTTCACTAGAATTACGTTGACATTACGCTAGCTCCTGTAGCATTTTATAGTTTTTTTATTACTTAATTTATGTTTTATGAACTTGAACTTTTAGCAATTTGTTGAAATATATCATGATTGATGGGAGCTTTGTTTAGATAGTTAAACAATTAATTACATTTTCTTTTCGCAGGTGTTACTACCGAAGTTAGAGATGTTGAAATTATGCAATTTCAAAATTGAGCATCTTTCACTTAACTCATTGAGGAACTTGAAAACATTGATTGTGAAAGAATTGGGCTTTGTGAAATTGCTGCCCCTTCATCTGCTGAAGTCTTTAAATAACTTGGAAGAATTGGTTATTGGACATTGTAGGATGTTGAAGATGGTTTTTGATTTTGAAGATTTGAATGATTGTAAAGAGATTGAGTCATCCACAGTGGTTGTGCCGCTAAAAACGTTAAGGCTAAATGATTTGCCAAAATTGAAGAATGTTTGGAGCAATCACAATCAAGGAAATGTCTCCTTCCCATGTCTAAGGAGCGTATTTGTTCAAGATTGTAAAAGGCTCACAAGTATATTCCCTGCATCTTCTATAGCCAAAGGCATGCTTCATAATCTTGAAGAGCTTCGAATATGGAATTGTGGTATAGATGTAATAGTTGCAAATGATCAAGCTTCAGAATATGCTACTGCTGCATTCAAGTTTCCAAGGCTGACTTCCCTTCAACTTAATTGGCTTCCAAAGTTGAGGAACTTTTATCCAGAGACACACACATTAGAGTGGCCCAACCTTCAACGGTTATCTGTTACAGATTGTGATGGGTTAGAAATATTTGAAAAGGAAGTGTCAGGTTCATTAGAAATACAAGAGAAAGAGGGCACGCAAAACTCAAGTTATCCTCTATTGTCCCGTGACCAGGTACAATTCTACATTAGCTATTCATTAGTTATTTGTTTTTAAAATAAGCTAATTAAAGGGTAATTTTACTCCTCAAGAACGCTTGAATTTAATAATTTTGAGCATTTAAATGTGAATTATTCACACCACTTGAATATTTAATAGAATGATGTTTAGGATATGATGATTAACATTGTAAAATTTGAATCATCATCATTATTTTAATTAACTTATATATAAAATAATTAATAGAGAATTAGTGTAAAGGAGCTGAAATAAATAATACTTATTGTGATAAACCATCAATATTGTAATTATTTAGAAAGATAAAAAATAAAAATATAAAAATAAAAATACTAAATTGCTCTCCAATAATTTATATTTTCCCTCGTTCATTCTCTCTCACTTTAATTATATTTTTAAAACTTAACACAAAATTTTAATTTTTTTTTGAAATATTACATTTTTAGAAATAATACAAAATTATATATATATTTTTAGATATAAAACAAAATTTTAAATTTTATGAAATTAAACAATTCAATTATTAAAAAATTTGATATTTTAAAACGTAACACAAACTTTAATTAAAAATAAAAATTATATAATATTAATATATTAATAAAAGTTAATGTCTTTTATAATTTATTATATGCATCTAATAAATGTTATAGAAGTATAGAAAGTAAAAATAAAATTTCTTTTAAAATAATTCAAAGAAAGTTTATATGTTTTATTTTTAATTTAGAAAACATTTATAAGTTAAAAAATACATGGAATGTTAATAAAATAAAAATATCAAGATAATATATCATATTATAAAAAGATATAAAATGAATTTTTTTATTTTTATAAAAAAATTAATTCATATTAGCATTGATAATATAAATTAAACAAATTGATGTTATATTGATTGATTAAATGATATGTTAGTCCATTATTTTAATTTTTCCAATCACTAAATAATTTTTGTTCTCTTTTTTAAAAAGGGGCTCTCATCATTTTGTCTTTAGTATTGATGAATGAGTGAAATATTTTGTCTCCCTTTCTTGATACGTGATAGGCGTTACTTTAATATTTTTTTAAAAAGGGATAAGAAGAGAAATAGTACTTGTGAGTGATAATGGAAGATTGGAAACTAAACATTGATTTTCACTTTGATAATATTTGGTATGAAATTTTAATTTGAAGATGTCGTCGTTAAAGAAGTATACACCTTTTGACGTATTAATTAGTTGTTACATTTTTTTTTTATAAAACTTGTTATCTATTTATTGCGCAGGTTATTCATAAGTTGGAGGAGTTGCGCTTGGATGGTAAATACGCTATGATAGGAAGTGTCCTATTGTCAAGGTATTGCTTCCCTGACGTAAAAAGACTTTTTCTATCTAATTGTAGAGCAGTAACTATTTCATACAAATCATTGTGGAAGAGCTTTCCAAATTTGGAGCAGCTGCAACTGAGTGGTGACTTTGAGGTGGCTCTAGAAACGGATGATGTTGTTCCCGCTTCCTTTTCAACATTGACTCTCGACGATATTTCCAATATGAGAAGCCTGTCACAATCCTTGGTTTCTTCACAAAATCTAACACATCTTCAAGTGGAAAGCTGTTTCCACTTGACCACATTGATGACATCATCAACTGCTCAATGCTTGATACATATCACACATCTCTCAATTAGTTGGTGCTATAACATGGAGGAAATTATAACCAAGCAGGAAGGAGAGAATGAAGAGGACAAAGAAATCATTTTCAGCAAATTGAAGGTGTTGAAATTTTATCAAATTCCAGGATTAGAGAGATTTTGTGGCCACAATTATGCTTTCAGGTTTCCATTATTGGAGCAAATAAGGTTGATAGGATGTCCAAGATTCAAAATATTCTCTCCTGGAAACATTGATACACCATCTCTTAAAAGCGTTTGGCTGCTAGAGGATTTTGGAGGAAAGCGTCATGAAATTTGGGACACCGATCTTAACAAAACATTGTACCAACAGGTGCGTTAAACATGCTCAATTCTTGATATATCCAGCTTTTACAAAAAATAGATACTCATCCACATAAAAGTTCCATTATGATATTTAACATAATGTCCCTAATACATGTTTCGGCTTGAAGTTTCTACTGAACTTTTAATTGTAATATTCTAGTTGCATAACATCAATTACTGAACAACACAAACAATTGCGTCATAATTATTGAATGGGATGCATAGCATTAATTAATATTTTATTATTACTGTTCTTTTTTGTTGTAGATCATATAGTTATTTAATTTCTTTTCCAAGATTAATTATAAAACTTAACGAGATCAACACTTGTTTGACGAGGAAGAAAATGAGCAACGAAATCATTCAGAGTAGTCTTTCTTGTGGTGGGCCCATTTAACTCTGGTAAAAAAATATTAAATTATGCTGTTGTGAGTGAATATGTTTGCCCATAACCTTGTTTTACAGCGGTTCATGGCATCAAGAGAGATGGTGTTAGATAAGGAAGATGCTATCATGATAAGGAATGGCCATTTCCCAGTGGAGAGTTGTCCTCAAGTGAAAATTCTTCACATAGAAGGATTTGTTGATGATGAGTGGCTAACATTTCCATATACATTGCTCGAAAGATTTCCGAAGCTGACAGAACTTCATGTGGAGGATTGTTCCTTTGAGGAGATGTTCCCATCACATGCACCATCCTTGGCTTCATTCCATAATTTGACAGAGCTGAAAGTGTCTAAATGTCATCAGCTCGTGTATTTAGTGACAAATTCAACTGCCAAGTGTTTGGCGAACCTGGAAACATTGGAGATAAGTGACTGTGAGAAAATGGAAGAAATTGTAAAAAAAGAGACTAATGAAGATGTAGAGAGGGAGGGAATCATATTCAATGGGTTGACAAAATTAAAACTCGAATGTCTGCCAAGACTGAAAACGGAGAATTTCAACATTGAAGACAGAGCAATTGGTGTCGGATGGAGAAACAGTTCCAAATCACTTTTCTGCCATAATAAGGTATATGTTCAAATCAATTTAATTATTCTTTTTTTGGTGGTCCAGAAATAAGTTAGTTTATTCTTTTGTTATCTTGCATTAACTTCTTCATTTCAAACTTCTATTGGCAAAATAGTTCTTATTTTTTTCGTATTTCCGAAAATTTTATTCACTGGAATTACTTATTATGTTCTTCTTATATGAAACATGTTCTGATACATGATGATCAAATTGAACTGTTCGCAGTATCTTGAAACATGTTCTGATACATGATGATGAGAGCTTTACTTAAGACATTTAAATGTTCTTTCATGAAAAACAAGGCTATGGATTAGAACTTATTTTCAACTAACAATAGTTTCTTTCAACAGGTGTTGCTTCCAAAATTAAAGATATTGGAATTATCCAATTTATTAAACAATTCGATTTCATTGATATGGGATGAGCAACTTTTACACAACCCATTCAGCAACTTGAAAACATTGATTGTGAAGAGTTGTGGTTCTCTAAAATCTTTGCCCATTCATGTGTTGAAATCCTTAAACAAGCTGGAAAGACTGGAAGTCAGCCAATGTGACATGTTGGAGATGGTATTTGGTTTTGAAGATTTGAATGATTATAAAGAGAAGAAGTCTTCTTCAGTGGTTGTGCCACTGAATCTCACACATCTTGAAGTGGAATTCTGTCAAGGGTTGACCACTTTGATGACATCATCAGCTGCTCGAAGCTTGGCCCATCTCACACATCTCTCAATTCGTTGTTGCGATGAAATAAAGGAAGTTATTACAAAGCAAGAAGGAGAGGATGAAGAGGATAAGGAAATCGTTTTCAGAAAACTAGAGATTTTGAAACTTGATGGCTTACCAAGATTGAAGAGATTTTGCGGCCACAATTATAATTTCAGCTTTTCATTGTTAGACCATACAACTATAAGAGCATGTCCTCGACTCACAGTGTTTTGTCTAGGGGCCGTCTATGCCCCGTTGCTTGAAAGTATTGAAGTAGATGATGTGTTATTTCAATTTCATACTGATATTTGGATGACTGACCTTAACGACACTATCCAGCATCGGTTTACTAATAAAAAGGTACGTCCAACACGCCCGATATTATTATTTTCCACATTTTAAAGAATTCCTTATCTTCTACAAATTTGAGCATGAGATAAATATTTTATTCAAATATTAAAGTTTGGACATTCTACCCTCTACCCATAAATTAGAAGGATTTTGAGATGGTATTTACAGATTTTTATATGATTTTATCTCGACTTATGTGTATCGTTTAGGAAACAAAGTTCCCAACAAGTACTACCTTGTTTTTCAAGAAATAAATTAAAAACAGTAACTTTTGTGTCCTCACATCACTCGTCTGCGTCCCTCCCCTCTGTACTACCGCTACATGCGTAGGAATATGGAAGAGGTATATCTTTGCCCTCAAGTTAACCCCATCCGAACCCTAGAGCTAGATGTAAATTAGAAGGAAATGGTGGTGTTGTTATCAAATTTAAATATTTAAATTTATATTCATAATCTTGACATTTGGATATAATTTCTTTTGGAGGGTTACTATGAAAAATATAAATATTAGCACAAGATGAGTGATCCATTAAGAAAGATCGAATGCATGAAAACAATATATTAATCATATTTACAAAATCTCTTACTGATTGTTTTATTAATTATCATTTTGTAGGTAATTTCTACAACCACAAGCTTCGCGTTAAATGTGGAGAACATCACAATGATAAAGGATGTCTTTCCAAAAGTGGAAAGTCTTTATGTAGAAAGCTTCATGGATGAAGGGGTAACCTTTCCCTATAGCTCCCTTGAGAGATTTCCCAAATTGGATTCACTTTATGTGGATCATTGTTCCTTTGAGGAGATATTCCCTTCACAAGGCCACATTACTGATTATTCTATGGAGAAAATCCAACCATTGTTGCAATTATGCATTGCCCATTTAGATAAGCTCAAGAGCATATGGAAGGATGATTCTCAGCTGCCACCGCTTCATCAAAACCTAAGAGTCCTCAAAGTTAAAAGTTGTTGTAACTTGCTCAAATTGGCACCTTCCTCTGCTTCATTCCAATATTTGGAAATCATAATGGTACATGGATGTCATCAGCTCATCCATTTAGTGACAAGTTTAACTGCCAAAAGCCTGGTGCGTCTTATACGGTTGGAGATAAATGATTGCAAGAATATGAAGGAAATCGTAACGAATGAGACCAGTGAAGATGTGGAAGGCAGAATCACATGTGATCGATTGCGGAAGATCGAACTTGCTGATATGCCAAGCTTGAAGATGTTCTCTTCACAAAGTCACACCTTCCAATTCCCAAAATTAGAAGACTTCAAAATAACAGGATGCCCAAAAATGAAGATGTTTTGTCCAGGAGCGTTGAAAACACCAAAGTTGTCTAAAGTGAAAATAGAAGAGCATGAGTTGGAATGCAAGGATGAAGGAGACCTTAACAAAACAATACAGAGGATATCCTCAGCAAAGGGTATGATATTATCCACACACTAATAAATATATTGTTTCCTGAAATGCATAGCTAATTTCTACCAGGAAATAGAAATTTATGCCAACATTGTCTTTCTTCAAAATTACATTTCGCAAACTAATATTATGGTTTGGCATTGCAGGAGAGCGTTGTTACTGTCTAGAAGGGTAAGTGCATCATCCATGTTATCATTCATGTTCAGATTTGTTAGTTTATTATGATTTTGTTGCTCAAACACCTTTCTCCTTTTCTTAAACTGTTTGTATCTTTCTGCTGATTTCCCATGTCTTTCTCTGGTAGTAGTTGCTTTCTGTTAGAAGTTTAGTCAAATTTGCCTGCCTAGGATCTTTTCTTCATGATTATGTTTCCTTAATTTGCTCCTCTAACTGAGCCTTGATTGACTCCATTGATTGGGTCATTCTCCTCTATATATTGTACCATTTCCTTCTCAATTATATATCAAAGTGTATAGTTTTTACATGGTATCAGAGCAGGGAAGTGTTCCTGCATCTTCCGTCTGTGAGTGAGAGAGACAGAATGAGTATCAGGAAGCTAAGTGCTGAAGAGTCTCTGGCCCAGAAATTCACTGAAGCTGAGGTACGCAGAAGTTGTTGCACTCTCACTTCTTCTTGTTCTGTCGCAGAAGTTGAGACCTTCAAGGAAGCTCACGAGTGCTATCGCAATGCTCCCATGGAAGGAGTGACCTTCACATGTCCGACGGAGCAAACGAATGGCAGGAACAGTGGAGCCACTCGACGAAGGCGCATCTGCATCTCTCAAATCAGACATCTGGAGTCGTCATTGCCATCACCAGCCACAATAGACGTCGGCGACCGGCAAGATTCCGGAGTACGGAGACGATCTGAGCAGCGCGTAGTCCTCACGCGCCAAGAGCAACCTCTGCATATGAGGTCCGTTGCTGTCACTGCCGTCACCAACCGCTTCAGAAGCCACAGATCGGCCGGATCCCGAAGTTCGGCGTTAACCCGAGCGGCGCGTAAAGCACACGCGCCGGCAAACCTCTCGGCGCGTGACCCCCACGCGCCGGCAGCACTTCAGGCGCGTGACAGGCACGCGCCGGCCTCCCTCCATGTGCAGTCACCTGTTTCAACGCAGACTCTTGTTCCGGACTTGTTGTCTCCTTGTTTTGAGACCATTTCAAGGCATCCAACCAATTTGGGTTTAAGTTCTATAGCCCTTATGAATGGTACAAGTGTTGAAACTCAAACTAGCGTAAATTTGGTGCAATCAGGTAACTTCATTACAGCTCTTAATTCGATGGTGTCCTGTACAAACACTTGGATAATAGATTCTGGAGCATCAGATCATATGTCTGGTAACAAATCCTTATTTCATGAAATCAGGTATTGCCATGAGAATTTAAGAGTAAAAGTGGCTAATGGCTTATATTCAAAGGTTGAAGGAATTGGGACTGTAGTACTATCTACAAATTTTGAAATTCACAATGTATTATATGTTCCTGCTCTCACATGCAATTTAATCTCAGTGAGCAAGCTTTCTACCAATCATGATTGTTGGGTGATTTTCAACTCAAAACATTGTGTATTGCTGGATTTGACATTGGGAAGAAGAATTGGAATTGCTGCTAAGGAATGGGACGGGCTCTATTACTTTGGAAGCTCAAGCACCGAGAAGAACAGAACAAGTAAGGAACTGGTTAGCTCTAACAATGATAGCAAGGACATACGCTTGTGGCACATAAGGTTAGGTCACCCCAGTTTTAATTACATGAAGCATGTGTTTCCAAACTTGTTCAATAAAAATTCTTCTCCATTCAATTGTGAAACTTGTCAGTTAGCCAAACCAACCCGATGCTCTTATCCCAAACAAAACTACAAACCTACAGCACCATTTACCTTAATCCATAGTGATATATGGGGTCCTGCAAAAATAAAAACCTTGAGCCAAGAAAGGTGGTTTGTAACATTTATTGATGACCATACTAGGGTTACCTGGGTATACTTGATGAAGGAAAAATCTGAAGTTTTTCAAATATTTAAAAGATTTCATTCATTTGTTCAAACCCAATTCAACCTGTCCATCAAAGTTTTGAGAAGTGACAATGCCAAAGAATACCTGAGCAAACCTTTCCGAGAGTTTCTTGATCAGCAAGGAATTCACCATCAAACCTCCTGTGTGTACACACCCCAGCAAAATGGAGTTGCTGAAAGGAAAAACAGGCATCTCTTGGAAGTAACCCGAGCTCTTATGCTTGAAAGAAATGTTCCCAATATTTTTTGGGGGGATGCAGTCTTAACAGCAGCCTACCTCATCAATCGGATGGCTTCTATACCCCTCAACTTTCGTACTCCAATGTCTTGTCTCCTTGAAAAATATCCTAACTGTCCTCTCGTATCCATCATACCTCAGAAAGTGTTTGGATGTGTAGTTTTTGTGTATAACCATAATGGGGGGAAATTAAGTGCTAGAGCCGATAAATGTATTTTTCTGGGATATTCCTCTACACAAAAGGGTTATAGGTGCTATTGTCCTACCACTCGAAAACTTACAATATCCAGAGATACCGTTTTCTATGAGGATGATGCCTATTACCCCAAATTGCCCATTCAGGGGGAGAATAGTGGAGTGGAATGGCTAAATTGGGGACTTGAACATCCCACAACATCTGAAATCTCAGATATATCCTTACCAATCAACCAGCCCAAACAATCCTTACCAACGATCCAGCCCAATCCCACAGAATGTGAAGTTAAAGACATATCTTTACCACCAAACCAGCCTGAACTGATAGTCCCAGAGTCTCCAAACATAATCCAAAGTGTGGAAACCAACGCTGAGATTGATTCTGGGGTAGCTGAACAACCTGGTTCCGATGGAATGACATCAGAGGGTCAAGATGAAGAAAGCAGCAGTAGAGTCCCGAATATTCCAAGGCAGCACCATGACTCTAACCTAACATCAAATCCAGAATCACATTCTGAGGAATTGAGCTGGCCTATTGCACTCAGGAAGGGGGTAAGATCTTGTACTCAGCATCCCATTCAGAGGTTTGTCTCATATGGCAATTTATCTGCTAGAATGCAGAGTTTTGTTGTAAATAGTGCACAGATTAAAGTGCCAGATACATTTCAACAAGCCATGGCTGATCCAAACTGGAAACAAGCAGCAAAAGAAGAGTTAAGGGCCTTAAAGGAGAACAAAACGTGGGAGATCACCACACTCCCTAGTGGGAAGAAACCAGTTGGATGCAGATGGGTCTTCACTCCAAAGTTTAATCCAGATGGAAGTATAAACAAATATAAGGCACGGCTAGTTGCAAAAGGGTACACTCAGACACAAGGCATTGATTACCAAGAGACCTTTGCACCAGTGGCGAAGTTCAACACCATCAAAGTTCTTCTGTCTTTAGCTGCCAACCTCGACTGGCCTCTACATCAGTTAGATGTGAAAAATGCTTTCCTGAATGGAGATTTAGAGGAAGAAGTGTATATGGAAGTTCCTGAAGGAGTGATAGCTCCACAAAATTCTGTCTGTAAACTCCACAAATCCTTGTATGGCCTGAAACAATCTCCACGGGCATGGTTCGCTAGGTTTGCCAAAGCAGTCAAGAAGTTTGGCTATGCACAAGGGCAGTCAGATCATACTCTATTTGTCAAGCATTGTAATGACAAGATAACTGTTCTGATCGTGTATGTAGATGATATAGTCATAACAGGAAATGATGAATCATCTATCACTCAACTCAAGAATGCATTAGCTAAAGAATTTCAGGTCTAGGACCTAGGACAAATGAGATACTTCCTTGGCATGGAAGTTGCAAGAACCAGGAAAGGGATCAACGTGTCACAACGGAAGTATACACTTGATTTACTGCAAGAAACAGGGATGCTTGGAGTAAAACCAAGTGAGACTCCAATGGAAGAATCGTGCAACCTTGAAATTAAAGAAGAAGGAGTACCTGTAGATTCTGAGCGGTATAGACGATTGGTGGGCAAGCTTATATACTTAACTCATACTCGGCCAGACATAAGTCATGCAGTTGGAATGGTTAGTCAATTCATGCACCAACCTCAGGAAGAACATATGACTGCTGTTTACAGGATCCTAAGCTATCTTAAACTCAATCCTGGAAAAGGGATTTACTTTGAAAAAGGAAGTACCAGGAGAATAGAAATATATACTGATGCTGATCATGCTAGATCTGTGGATAACTGAAGATCAATAACAGGTTATTGCACATATGTCTGGGGCAATCTCGTTACGTGGAGAAGCAAGAAACAGATGGTGGTATCCAGAAGCAGTGCTGAAGCCGAATTAAGAGCTGTAGCTCTTGGGGTATGTGAAGGAATCTGGCTCATTAGACTTCTAAATGAGCTAAGAATACCATACGAAGGCCCCCTGGATCTCTGGTGTGACAACAAAGCAAGTATAGAAATGACCAAGAATCCAGTCTATCATGATCGAACAAAGCATGTTGATATTGACAGGCATTTCATCAAGGAAAAGGTTGAAGGTGGGATTATTAAGTTGGATTATGTTCGGTCAACTGAACAGATTGCAGACATCATGACCAAACCTCTATCTCGAGTCAAATTTGAAGGGCTTAGATGCAAGCTGGGAATGATAGATATATATTCTCCAGCTTGAGGGGGAGTGTTAGAAGTTTAGTCAAATTTGCCTGCCTAGGATCTTTTCTTCATGATTATGTTTCCTTAATTTGCTCCTCTAACTGAGCCTTGATTGACTCCATTGATTGGGTCATTCTCCTCTATATATTGTACCATTTCCTTCTTAATTATATATCAAAGTGTATAGTTTTTACACTTTCAAATCAGTAAAAGCTTCATATATGAAGCCACGAAGCGTAAAAGAAAACTACATATTCCTTTTAACATTTATTTGCCAATTTATATAAGTGAAAAATAGAGTTGCTTCTCATAAAACACCTTTTCATGTATGTCAAATTTTCTTTCTTTGGGTTTGTCTATATTCTCTCCATTGCAACGGTTAAGTTGGTTCAAAAAAAAGTGAACCATTTTTGTTTTTTAAAAGATGTTAGCTATAGTTGAGGAAAAAAAACAGAGGCATATTAAAAATGGATGACTAAGATAATTTGATTACCCACCTATTTAACCCAATTTTTCTATTAAATATGCTTAAATATTTACAAAGTAGGATTCGTTAAAACATGTTTTTTCACTGCAAAATAGTTATGCTATTATATCTAACATCATGGATATTTATGTAGAATAAATACAATTTTAATAGTCCTTTTGTTTTAACTCATTTGATTCGTGCAGGTGTCGTTAGCGATGATGTTGACACTTTGATGAAAGAATATGGACAGTTGTTTGTGCGATGATGTTTTTGTTCAATTCACAAAATATATGTTTTAGTGATTAAAGAGTCTCGGTTTTTGTTATAGATAATATTCCCACCAATAATTTGACTGACGAATGTCTTGGCCTCTCTGGTCAAACTTCTATCTTTTATACATGATTTGTTTTATTGTGTATTATGGCTTTAGTGTATGAAAGACTCAGGTGTGTTGTGATTGCATAAGTTTTCATTCAACTTTGTGGTTTGCTGAATCATGTTATTAAAATCAAGGGAGAATTACACATAAGTCCCAAGTAAGCTATTTAACTACAAAAAGGTCCCAAACATTCCCATAATTAATCTCAGGTCCCATGGGACCTTTTTGTAATACATTTTAGTTAGTAAAAGTCTGAAATACCCTCCAGTGATTTGAAAAGGAGTCTGAGGCAGAAGGTGAGATTCATTCTTGCATTCTCGTTTTCTGTGATTATAGGATCTTCTTTTGCTTGTCGATCTATACAGCCATTTCTCCAAGAAATCGATGTGAAACGCCAATGGCAGAGAAGATGAAGCCATTGGCAGCGATGATCGATCCACCGCTGAATCAGGCATGCATAGCAGTTTCGCGCCGACTTCTCAGCCTCCTATTCAGGCTGCTTCAGTCGATCCCATGGCGAATAGTCCACCTCCTAGTCTTGACCGATCTCAATCACTGGTCTTGTTCGCTCCTCAGATTTCGACCTTCTTCTTTATGTCTCTACTTTAATTTTCTCTGCACGCTTGTCTTGATTCTCTCACTTCTGCTGGCCTTGGGTGCAAATTTTTTTTCTCAGCTTGCCCTGATTTCTTTGATGTTGTCGCAATAATTCTTAGTGAAGACTATAGTTCATGTTTTGGGCAACTTTTCTCCTTTTATTCATTGTGATTACCAGCTCGTAGGCCTATCTATTTGGTTGAGCATTCTGCAATGGAATCCTGGCATTTTGAATGCTAGCAATTAGCCTTTATCATTTTCCCTGAGTAGAATAACAGTTAAATGAATGTATTTAACAATTGAATTTCATCCTTCCCCTGTAGTTTTTACTTTTCTTCCCGCTTAGCGGCTTCCATGTTTGCTAGTAGCTTTATTTTGGAATTTCACAATCCTTGATTTTTATTTTATTAGTAAACAATAAAGTATGATTTCAGAACATGTTTTGCTGCTTTGCTGACAATAAGTGAGACATGTCTATTGAAAAACATGCATAACATGTCTGTTGAAAAACATGCATAAAGTAAGACATGTTTTGCTAACAATAAGTGAAACATGTTTTGCTAATGTCTTTATAAAGCAAGTCTTGTAAATGCTTAAGGTTGTTGGTGTTGGACAATGTTGACATATTTTGCTAATGTCTTTATAGTGCAAGTAGAGGAGCACATTGTCCTATTATGAATCTTCATGAGATAAGTCTAAGTGTTTTAGCATGCCGCTATGTGGATAAGGTTATAATTGGTGCACCATGAGAGGTGTCAACAGATATGGATAGTCCTTAAACTCAATTTTCAGTTATTTCAGAATGTTTCTTTGTTCATGTGGTTGATATGGTTTTGGATCCATGATCATTTAATGGAGGGAATAATTGAATTGATGTCTATGTATTATGAACCTATTTAGAAATATTAAACATGAAAATGAATGACAATCAGTACATGTCATTTTTCTTTTCCTATGTTTTGAGTTTTGAGCATTTGTTTAGATTATTTTAATGGCTAGAGTAAGTTTGGTAGGAGGGCAAGATGGAACTAGAATCCTTCCATTCTTTTATAACCTATCTCTTTTCTTAAGATGAAACTAGCCTGTGGATTAGCTTTCTTTATGCATGTTTTTCAATAGCTAATTTGATGCATCTGGTGAAGTTAACATGGAGGCGTCCATTACGCCACTGCTCTCAATGTGAGTTCTCCTGAATGTGTCTTGACATTCTATCGAAATTTTCTTGTTCTTTGACTCCATCTTCTCCCCTTTTAGCATGGATTGTAGGATTAGTTCATAATATTTGTCCAAATAATATGGGTGTTTTAATGCTTGAATAAGTTTTCGGACCATTAACTCAGAAGACTTGTTTCTTCTTGATTGACTTTTGGAAAATATGATTGTTTTTGGGGATTACCTTTTTAGCATAGAAAACATGTTTCTTGAATAAGTTCTGGGCTACCAACGATTATAATTGGGGATTACCTTTTGGAAAATATGATTGTTTTTGGCCAATTTAATCAATATACTTCATATGCCACCCAAAAAAGTGTAGGTAGAGTGGTATTGCAACATTTAACATCAATAAACTCAGCCAAAACAGATCTAGCAATCAAGTATCTTGATTTACTTAACGATGTGTAAATTATTAAGGATGTAAATTACCAATCAGGTATGAAGAAGGAAGAGGAAGGTAAAGTTGAGGAAGTCAATGAGAAGGCAAAAGAAGAGAAGAAGAAGATCAAGGAGGTGTCCCATGAGTGATCTTTGGGGAACAAGCCGAAGCCTATTTGGATGAGGAAGTTTGAAGAGATCACAAAGGATAAAAAATGCTTAGGATGGTTATTTTCTAAAAGAGCATGACAATAATCGATGGATAAACAATGCACCTCCGGAGGACCAGTACTAAATCTTTTGGTTGCAAGAAGAAGTTGAAATTGGAGGGAAATGAGTGATGGCGGAGAGAGGGAGCAAGGGAGAGAAAAAAAGAGTGAGTAGCAAAGAGGGGGATAACATTGCGTTTCAGAATCTGAGTGGTGAAGAACTCGACCTCAAAATTGGATGGAAAGGAAAGACCATTTGGGTTGTAAATTTATTGCTACTAATATGTAAAGTGTAAAATTGGTTTTATTGGTTATAGTATCATTTGTAACTTTATGTTCACTTGTGCCTTTTTTGTAAACAATGACTTGGAACTGAGATGTAAAGTGTACATATGGTTTTATGAGTTATAATTAAATTTGCAATTTGATGTTTACTTGTGAATAATGACTTGGTACTGAAATGTCAACTGTATGATGAATACTGGTAATGATTAATATTGGTTACTGAATCAGCTTCCATTTACTACCCACGCAGCAGCCATTTACTACCCCGCCAGCAGCCATTTACTACCCCACCAGCACCCATTTACAATTCAAGCAACATCCATTTACTACCCCACCAGCACCTATTTACAACCCAAGCAGCATCCATTTACTACTCCACCAGCACCCATTTACAACCCAAGTAGCATACATTTATGAACACTGCCATTTACAACCCAAGCAGCACATTTACTACTCTACCAGCTGTCATTTGCTACCCAAGTAGCATACATTTACTACCCCATCAGCTGCCATTTACAACCCCACTAGCTGCCATTTACAACCCCACCAGCTGCCATTTGCAACCCAAGTAGTACACATTTACCACCCCACCAGCTGCCATTTACTACCTAAGTAGCACACATTTACTACCCTATCAGCACCCATGTACAACCCAAACAGCATCCATTTACTACCCCACCAGCACCTATTTACAACCTAAGCAGCACACATTTACGACCCCACTAGCTGGCATTTACAACCAAAGCAGTACACATTTACTACCCCACCAGCTTTCATTTACTACCTAAGTAGCATACATTTACTACCACATCAGCTGCATTTACAACTCTACCAGCTGCCATTTACTATCTAAGCAACACACATTTACTACCCCACCAGCTGCCATTTACAACCCTACCAGCTACCATTTATTACCTAAGCAGCACATATTTACTACCCCACCAGCTGATATTTACAACCCAAGCATCACACATTTACTACCTCATCAGCTGCTATTTACTACCCAAGCAGCACACATTTACTACCCCACCAGCTGCCATTTACTACCTCACCAGCTGTCATTTACTAACCAAGCAGCACACATTTACTACCCCAACACTCGGTAACAAAACAATTAAAACCATCTTATATAATACCATGTTATATCCATATAATCCCAAAAAATTATACATTTACATTCAAAATGCCATGTCATAAGTTCTTTCTCTTTTCTTCTCTGTTTTAAATAATCAAAATCCCATGTGAGGTTCTCAAATTCATATTCAATTGATTTTTCTACTCTCAAATCGAAAGGAATAACTAAATGTGTACAATTTAAAATGGTAAAGGAACAACTAAATGATATTACAAAACCAACACCGTTAAATAGATCAAATGGTGCCCTCTTAGTTACGAAGGTGACAAAACAATTAAAATCATGTTATATAATACCATGTTAAACCAGGCTTGATTAACAACCCCACCAATTGTCATTTACAATACAAACAGCTGTCATTAACAACCCAACTAAACATTATTTACAACTCCACCAGACTTCATTAACAACTTCACTAGCTGTCATTTATAACCACAGTAGGCATCATTACCAACTGTCATTTACAACCTTGGCAACTGTCATTTACAACCCCACCAGACTTCATTTACTAACCAAGCAGCTTTCATTTACAACCTAACTAGGCATCATTAACAACCCATCAGCTGTCATTTACAACTCTTACAGGCATCATTAACAACCCCAGCACTTGGTAACAAAACAATTAATACCATGTTATATCCCTATATCCAACTTCATTTACCATTTACATATACATTTACATATTGTTATACCCATATCAAAAAAGTTACATTATGTACTTCAAATACATTTACATAATGCCAAAAATACATTTATTTCAAATTGCTGTAACAAGTGTTCCTAGCATATTCTACACTTGAGTCAACATTTTGAAGCACAACACCAGCATTGCAACCAAATGCATGGACCAGCATGGTTTGACCCCAAATCCTGATCAGGAAACCTTTGATCACCTGCAGTAGGAAGCAATTCTAATGCTCCAGCGGACTAATGATTGGCCTTGTTTTGGTTGTTAGAATTGCAATTTGAGTGACTCATTCCTCCTATCATAGCAAGGATATTATGAGTCAAGATAGTGACAGCAAATACATCGTGAGTTATTCTTATTTTGCCCATGAAATCATGTTGATTGTCAATCTTAAATGTCCAAAATTAAATGAATTTCAAATTTCTGGTTAAAAAAAAAGAATTTCAAATGAAGCTGAGAGTCTGAAAGAGGAATTCAAGTATTCAACAGCCCTTAAAGATCTCAACGTAAAAGTCAAATCACAATGTATCAGTATCACAATAAACTGATAAATAGACGTTTCTCATGTGAGTACTGCTTATGCAATGTGTCCTGATTCATACAAATGTCAAATATTCTTACTAGTAAATGTGCTTTTTTGTCGTTGCTTCATAAAATGGAATCATCTTCACTCAATATGTTACTTAATGTTAACCATATTTTCTCTCCAACCCCAATTCCCCCATGGTCTATACATAATGGATATAAAAGTGAACGTTAGTAACCCAAGCTAAGCTCATGAAAATACCGACCACAACTGGTAACCTACAATCCTCTTTTCAGTGACTGCAGCAAATCCCTAAACTGCATTTAGCTTTAAAATAAAAAGTTATAATAAAAAATTCATAAAATAAATTTCCAATCTCGAAATGGAAATGAAAAGCACATATTGCATATTAGATTAAAATTTCTCTTTCGTCAAAGTAAATGAAAATAAAAGGTTAAAATAAAAATAACAACAACAACTATCATCATGGGTCAAACCCATTAGTTAAAACACTATGAATAGCTAAAACAAATTAAAGACCAAAACAGTTGAATTGCTGAAAAACCTGCACAAGAAAGGCTTGTTTTTTATACAGGTATTGCTACGACTACATATTGCAATCAAATATTGGAGTTGGGAAGGTGAGTGAAATCTAACAGAAAACGCAGGAAAATCCAGCTAAATATATTAAAAAATGGAACTCGAATAAAGTGAAATGATTGGATTGCAAAGGCAAAAAAAAATATGCGCACGAAAAAAGATGAATGCAAACTAGATAGAAGTTGAAGAAGGAATAGCCAAAAAAAAAACAAAATAGGTATAAAAAAGGGAGAGTAGGAAATCAAGAGAAAAAGAGGAAGGGAGAGAGCGAGAAGTTGCAGGGAAAGAGAAACCTGAGGCTGCGTGACGTGAAAGAGAAGCCCACCACAACGGCTTTCCTATTCAAGCTTGTTTGTACAGGTACAGTGGTATGTATAAGTCAGACTTCAACCTCACTTTTCAAAGCCTTTCATAAGGGTAATTTTGACTTTTCACATGTACAATGTATGACAAAATGGTCCCATGGGACCTAAGAGCAAATGTCAGAATGTTTGAAACCATTTTGTGATTAATGGTCTTACTTGGGACTTAAGGGTCATTTTCCCTAAAATCAATTAGTTCAATGAGTTTGATCACAATTGACCGTGGAGGTCATGATAAATGTACAAAATAAATTCATTATGTTAGAGATAAGTTTTTTTTTTTCTGGTTTGAATCTAAAGTTTTCATTCACATTTGATATGTTACCATTCAAATTTCAAAAGATATCAAGATAATTTTGCTATGTCAATAATAAACTAAGTTTATCTTTGGCACTTAGCTTTCTTATCAGCTTTTCATTTTCATCTTTAAAATATGAGTTAGTAAGTGTTGGGCTTAAATTAAATCATAAATTTAAAATTTTAATTCAATTTATTTTCGTATTTATTATTTTCCTTAAACTAATTTAGCTTATCTTCTCTATATACTATTTTTCTTAAATTAATATACCGTCACCCATCCATTTTTGGGACAGACAAATTCCCCTCCTCTTTCTCCTCTATTTCTCTCGGTAAAGGCAACCACACAATTTATTTAATATAAACAAATAGTAGAAGCTTTTTTCACTTTGTTCTTGTTGAGCTTATCATGATGAAAGAATTGTACTCTGCAACATAAACGCAGGATCATGCATTCCTTATTGGAAATGTGTTATTAATAGGATTGGAAGGAGCAAAACACCAGAAATACAACAGTTGAATTGGGTTGAAGTGAAGGCATAAAGGAACATGAACCAGAGTCTCGGGAATCAACCACCGACAGCCACCACTTCACAAACAAACTTCGTAGAATTATTAATCTCTCTTATGGTGTTTGAGTTCACAATTACAATGCACGCTCGCTTTCGAACTCTAATCCATTTTCAATATTCAATTTAATTTAGAATTATTGAATCAATATATTGATCTGATTTACTAAATATCCTACTGATTGTTTTATTAATTATCAGGTAATTTCTACAACCACAAGGATCACGTTAAATGCGGGGAACATCACAGTGATAAAGGATGTCTTTCCAAAAGTGGATGCTCTTTATGTAGAAGGCTTCATGGATGAAGGGGTAACCTTTCCCTGTACCTCCCTTGAGAGATTTCCCAAATTGGATTTACTTCATGTGAAGCATTGTTCCTTTGAGGGGATATTCCCTTCGCACGACCACATTACCAATGATTCTATGGAGAAAATCCCACCATTTAAGGCATTGCGCATTGCCCATTTGGATAAGCTTAATAGCATATGGAAGGATGATTCTCAGCTGCCACCCTTTCATCAAAACCTAGAAATCCTTGAAGTCAAAAGCTGTTGTAACTTGCTCAAATTGACACCTTCCTCTGCTTCATTCCAATATTTGGGTAAAATAACAGTATATAGATGTCATCAGCTCATCCATTTAGTGACAAGTTCAACTGCCAAAAGCTTGGCGAGTCTTGAAAGGTTGGAGCTAAATGATTGCAAGAATATGGAGGAACTTGTAATGAATGAGACCAATGAAGATGTGGAAGGCAGAATCACATTCAAACGATTGTGGAAAATCAAATTTACTGATATGTCAAGCTTGAACATGTTCTCTTCTTAAAGTCAGTCCTTCCAATTCCCAAAATTGAAGGAGTTAAAAATAAGAGGATGCCCTGAAATAAACATGTTTTGTTCGAGAGTGTTGAAAACACCAAAGTTGTCTAAGGTGAAAACAGAAGAGCATGATATGGCATGGAAGGATGAAGAAGACCTTAACAAAACGATACATAGGATATTCCTAGCAAAGGTAAGATATTTTACCCATAAGCTAACAACTTTATTGTTTCCAGAAATGTATAGCTACTTACTATAAGGAAATAGAAATTTGAATATATCGTGCTTAATTATGCCAACGCCATCTTTATTCAAAATTAAACCTTTTGAGGCAAACTAATACTATGGTTTGGTATTGGAGGAGAGCGTTGTTAATGTATAGAAGGATAAGTCCATCATCCAAGTTATCATTCGTGTTCAGGTTTGTTACTTTAAACTGTTTGTATATTTATGATGATTGTTTGTTTTTCTCTGATCGTATTTACAATTATATCAACAAAAGCGACATATATGAAACCATAGAGTGTTAAAAAAAAAAGCATATTCCTTTTGCCATTTATAAGCCAATTTCTATAACTGAAAAACAGAATTGCTTGTTGAGATTTATTTAAACGGCTTCATATATTATGAGATCTAACAGAGGAGCTATCTGCTCGAGTGTGTGTTTTTCATAAAACACCTTTTCATTTATATCAGATGTTCTTTCTCTGAGTTTGTATACATTCCCTCCGTTGTAACTGTTCAGTTGGTTCAGAAAAAAGTGAACATTTTTTTGTTTTTTTTAAAAGATATTAGGTATAGATAATGAGGGGTAAAACAGAGGCATATTAAAAAAAATGAATGACATAGATTATTTGATTCCCCACCTATCTAACCCAACTTTTTCTATTAAATATGCTAAATATTTACAAAGTAGAATTCGTAAAAACATGCATTTTCATGCATTGACTGCAAAATAGCTATGCTGTTATATCTAACATCATAGATATTTATGTAGAATATAAACATAATTTTAATAGTCATTTTGTTTTCCTCACTTGATTCATGCAGTTGTCGTTAGCGATGATGTTGACACTTGATGAAAGAATATGGACAGTAGACTCTGTTTTCGTTATAGATAATATTCCCACTAATAATTTGACTGACGAATGACTTGGCCTCTCTAGTCAAACTTCTAACTTTTATGCATGATTTGTTTTCTTGTGTATTATGACTAGTGTATGGAAGACTTGTAAATTGGTATCTCGTGATTGCACAAGTTTTAATTCAACTTTGCGGTTTGCTGAATTATGTTAAGATCAATTAGTTCATTGATATTGGTCACAATTGAACATGGAGCCCATGATAAATGTACAAAACAAGATTAACTTTCATGATATGTGAAGGTACAAAAGAACAATAATGACATAAAATTATAAAGATTAGATCTATAATTTTAAATGTATAATTTATTGTGATTTAACTGCAAGAAAATTAAGATTAAAATAAGTTTTTCTTGTCTGAATCTAAAGTTTTGAATTACATTGTGTTTGTTTGGTATACATGTTCAAACCACGTTACATATAAGTCGAGATAAAATTCATCTCACAAACTTCCCTTAGAATCTGTAAAATTACTCTTCCAACGGATTTTCAAACATGCACATTGATACGATACCATTAAAATTTCAAAATATATCACCTAGAAATGAAGATAACTTTATTATGTCAATAATAAACTAATATTACCTGTGGCACTTGGCTTTCTTCAGCTCATTAGCTTTTCATTCTCATCCTTAGAATACGAGTTAGTGTTGGGGTTAAATTTAGTCAGATATAAAAATTATTTTCATATTTATCTTTTTCCCTAAAGTAATTTAGCTTATATTCCATATTTATCATTTTTCTGAATTAATTTATCTTATTCATAACCTGACCTATAATCCAATATAACGAAACCTTAAAAAAATCAAATTGTTATAACCAATTTATTCCATTTCTTCACTTTATCAAAATTAATTAAATATCTCTTTAACAATCGAATATAATACCAACTAGAATGGTTGTGTTAATAATTATACACCATATTTTTTTCATACTTAGACTCTCTTCCGGCATCACTTAAAAAAATTACTCCTAATTCCTTTGATTTTTCATATTCGTTTTGAAGCCCTTATTAAGATTATCAAAAATTTCACAAAAAATATTTGAAAAAAATAACAATTTTATGTTCAAGTGGATGCCTGTGTCATGCTAGAGAAGAACTATATTTTGAGAAGAGAACTATATCTTCACAAGAACCGATTTTTGTACTAATTCTGTTCAATGGCTAATATGGCAATGGTTCTAGTATAAACTCACATTGACAACAGTGAAAGAGGAGCATGCTTTCTTGATTAAAAAAAACGGAAACATGGATTATCATAAAAAGACATACTCTCTCATGTGTATTAAGAATTATCAGAGAGGAAAAAAAACGTATGAACCGGTTGTGCATTTTGCACTGCCACGACCCTAATGGAAATCCAATGCTCATTCAGTGTGCTCTCAAAAAGGGTCAACCAAAATGAAACCAACCATTTACAAAATTGAAATCTTGCATTGATAAGCATAGGCTGAACACTTTCTTTCAACCTCCTCTAATATGTAGAATAGTGACTTCGTAAAAGTTATTGAATAATAGACATGTTTGTGGGCAACAATATAAAGAAGGACTTAAAACTAGTTGGAGGTATCTGGTTTCATTATATCAACAATGGTCACCAACTGATAAGGACCACATTAAACTGGTTTAAACTTAAACTAGCGCTGGTTTTCATAGCTTGAATGATTTTAGTAAAGTACTCAATTGACAATATTTCATCAAAATGTGTTAGTGCCAAGACTTAAAATAAATTGTATACTCGTGTGCAAGAAAACATAACATGGTGAAAAATAACAACCAAGATGATAATTCATTTAACAGCCAATACTAGGCACATAATCATTATATGCCTTAGTTACGGCATTCTACTGTCAAAAACCTCAAAAAAAATCACTTAAAGCAACATAACCTTGACAATAAATAACATATCTACGTGTGAGACCAAAATAAAAGCAAATTGAACACACAAAAGTTCTTCATAATCTAATGCAAAAAGCATGTATCCACCAGCAGCATTAGCACAGGTAAAATTGCTGCATGAACCCCACCAGTAGATACAGAATCGTACCCCAAAAAGGGTAGAGGACTTTTCATATCACCGTCCACCTAAACAAGATTATTCACTAAAATCGTGTGAGCACAAATAAAATTTTGAAGCAAGTTGCACATGCTGGTGCATTTGTTTAAATGAGTACCTTGTCCCACTTTGATTTTTGGTTCTGTCTCTTATCCCAATTGGTGGTCTCAACTGTAGGATGCATCAAATGCAAACCACCTGAAGAGAGGAGGCACAAAATCAACATAAAATAGAAAATTAGTAGTAAGAATTAGCTTTGCCATACCATAGGTGAACTAGGTTGCTTTGTGACCTGCAACAAGTATGTTGACCCTTGGAATACCATTGACAATTCCTGGTTGCACTCCACCAGAGGCAAATTCAACTTTCTGTGCTTTCTTCTTTCTCATGCTCTTTCCTGTCACTTTCACACCTCCTATCTGCCTCCATTTGTGACAGTTAGGGGACATGCAAAAGAGGAGTTGTGTATCACCAAAAAATAAATGAACAAAAACAGACAAAAAATAAGAGTAAACAGAAGAGGGGAAAAAGCAACATCAGTGTCAAGTACTTGAAAAATAAGAACAAATAACCAGGTATGGCAAGACCAATAAGTTGGTTAAATAGACAATGGAAGCCTAAACTAGGTCATGACAAACATATTCATCAAAAGGGAAAGAACCCCAAAGCAAATAGAACTAGCCATACCCAACTGTATATATATGTTGGCAGCCCATCTCAGTCCAAATAATAGTATCAAAAGGATTAAAAGAGAAAAACACAATCCAATAGTAAAAAATCATTTCCATATCAAGTTAGAAAACAAACAAGTTCTTTAATAACAGATATTAAGTCCAGTGTCAGTATAGTGAACCATAATAGCCTAAACAAACCAAATCCATAGACAAAATCAGGTAAAACATGAGCATAAAATACAAAATAAGTACAGGGAAGCACAAGATAGAAGAAAAGAAGAAAAAGTTAAGCCACCTATTTCATCCTGGTAGTCACTTGGATCATATGCATGAGCGTTAAATACATCTTTATCGAAACAAGATCCCACTTGGTCAATGTCCTGATACCTCACCGCATGCAACAGGAAGTCAGGGTTCCGATAGTTCTTCCTATTATGAACTTCTGCTTAAAACTTTTTCCTTCCTTCTTATACTCAAGAAATTTATTTATCTTTCTTTGCAATAATTAAATCAAAGCAACGAGTCATGAAAGATCAACAAATATGCAAAGGCTAAAACAAATTTATAAAATTTTCTACTTTCTCAAAAACTGAGGGCAATTATTTTTTAATATAAATTATTACTTAAAACTCCGAAACAGCCCGTGCACTGATTAATGAGTAAAATGATTATCATTCAACTTGATTTAATCATATTCAATATCTATATTATGACAATAACAGAATCAATCTTTTAGCAGAAGAAACATGAGAATTTCGAGACTCCTAGCAAATTAAAAGTGGAGCTCTATTGTGGCACATAGCAGAAAGGATAAAGGACATCAAACTACACAATCACACAGAGCAAATCACACCAATTCAATTCAATAAATCACGCATCTCTAAAATTTATGGAGATTAATTTAATGATGACTGCAAAGTTATTCTATGGAACTTACTTGTAGGTTTTTAGGGCATTTAACTTTGGGTGGTGGTGGGAGAAGTTTATCCAATGGATCTACAAGTTTTTTATCTTCCTGATCTGTTTCTCCATGTTCTGCACCATCTGATCTAGCCACAGGATCAATTTGCATAGTCTGAGATGGCTCAGAAAACTGAGGAGTATTGACTGCTAGGAGTCAAAACCAGAACAGATCCTAATGATGCTCCACGTAGAAAATCACCTGCAAAACCACAATCAAGAAATTTTTCTGAAAAAAACAGTGGACCGACAAGTAAAATGGTAAACAAAAAAGGAAAAAGAAAATATTGGTATCATTCCCATGTAATATGGATCTAATATACATCCCCTAGCTGTTTACTTGGCCACTTTTGCATGGAAAAGTGAACGATACCCCCAACTTAATGTTTGAGATTGTTTTTCTATAATCTTATTCTTAAACACCTAACTTTAAGTCCATAAAATTGGCACATTCTCAAATACATCGGTGCAGAAAAATTCTCATGCACTTCAATTGTCCAGAACTAAACAGTTAAACAATCAACTCTAAGCAAACAAATTGCGTATCAAAGGTAAATTGAATTTATTTTCTTGATTGAATATATATCATGCAGAAGTTAATTTTACCTATTACATACGTTTATTACAAGGACAATATGAAAGTTCAAATTCATTATCTCATAATTACCTACCAGACCTGTTTAACAACTTCCACAAAGAACAGAACATAAGACTTTTTTGGCCAAAAGAGAGAACAGACTACTGATGAAAATTTTAAATTCTTCTGTTCCACAAGAAATTGGTGAAATTGTGAAGCTCTTAAGATATTCCTCTTCACTTCCAACAGATTAATCAAGTATCTTCATTCTTTGAGCATAACCAATATTGGATGAGGTGTCCAAAGAAACGATAGAATACATTTAGCAGAACATACTTTCAACGAAAAGTGATGTACCATTTTTCATTTGAAGTTCTTTCCCAAACATGACTAGACCATTAGCATCTAGCCCTCCATCCTGAAATCAAAACAAATATAATTTATTAACTCATTGCCTACAATAAAGCAGGATAAAATGGTTCTCTGATAGAAAGCAACCTTCATGGAAATTATGGCAAAGCCAAAATGCCAAAGATATTGACAATATCTTAAAAATCTGGGCAACTTTCAAGTTTAACCCTATGCTTGGATAGAGAGAAAATGAGGGAGGAAAGAAAAATTGGAGAGAAAATGGGGGGGAAGTGAGTTTTCCCTTACTTGGATAGGAGAAAAAAAGTGGGAGGAAGGAAAAGTTGGAGAGAAAATGGGGTGTGGGTCCCACCACATTTTCTCCCCAACTTTTCTCTCCACACATGGAGAGAAAATAGAGAGAAAACTCTTTTTCCCCATCTACCACATACTCTTTTATTACTTTTTCATTTTAACTAATTAAGTTTAACATATAACTTTTTTTAAAAGTCTAACTATGATTTTCTTTTTTTAAAAGAATAAGATCTAATATATATATTCTAATATCTAATTTATTTTTAATTGCTTACTAAAACTTCACAATCTTAAAAAAATATAATATATTCTTATATAAATTATGTTGTTTTGAAATGCAATAACTAAAAAGATATCTTTAATAAATAATTTGATTTTAAATTATTTAATGATATTAATGTTAATATAATTTTTTCATTATCATATTTAATTTGATATTATACTTTACATATTTCTCTCCACTTTTCTCTTCTCTCTATTCTCTCCTCTCATTTTCTTTCCTCTCAACTTTTCATCCCATCTAAGCGGAGCCTAAGAAAATTCCATCAATGCAAGAAAGTAATAATGAAGGAACATATAGAAGAAAAATAACATACAAAAATTGACATGTTCTCAGTACTATTTTAAATCCAATTCAGATGCTATTGGTCTAGTCAAAGATCACAAGCCTGCGGCCTTTAGACGCATGAACACGATATGTATAGGAATGGATGAGAATTTCAGATGCTACTGGTCTAGTCAAGATCCTAATTTAATTTTAATACTTACAGATCATTTAAACTTTTGAGATCTCTAGACTCAAAAAGTTTCCGGTTTTTTCCCTCTTTCGGACTACACCCACTCGCAGCACAACTTGAATGAAATGATATGTATCATCAGATCGAAGAATGGCGAAAAAACAGGGAGGGAAAACCCGTGATGAGAACCTTTTGCTGAGTGAGTTGGAATAACGGCCGACGAGACGTTTCTCGGGGTAGAACGGAGGAGAAGGAAATAACGAAGGAGCTGGGAGAGCAAATAACGAAGGAACAAATATATACATATGCAGTTGAATAGACGGTTTTGATTTTTCCACTAGTTCAACAGCTGCTATCTTCCATGAATCAAACCATGGCTTTGTTTGGGAGCATTCCCACGGAGTACGCAAGTCAAAATAAAATTATCTTAAAATATGTAGAAATCATCTCGAAATCCATAAAATAATCTAAAAATCCGTAAACTCCTTTTTCCCAACGGAACTCCTTTTCTCGCAATGGAGTTCCGTAACACCCATGAGTAGTTGAACTGATAAACTTTTTTTATTATGATTTTTTTTGCCAACCAATGACTTAATTTAGTTTATAATCATAATAATAAATATAATCAATAATATTTTTTAAATATACATAAAATATATAACAAAAGTAAAAAAATATAATAAACAGCATTTCTTAAATATAAATAAAATATATCACAAAAATAAAAATTTAATATTCTATTACACTTTATATAAAAATTAAGGGTTAAAAGGTATTTTAACACTAAAGAAATTCACAATAAACATTTGATCTCCAAAAATATTTATCGGAGTAACATTGCATTCAAATGTTAAAATTATTACAATGTTGCCATTTAACTAATGAATAGTATGTTGACAATTAATTTCATGTTGAATTTGAGTTAAACAACATTTTTATTCTAAAATATTCATCAAAAAGTATCCAACATTGTAATGTTTAATAATGGGAAATAATTGATACCCTGATTTTTCGTTGAAATGAAAATATGTCTAAATTGGATTTAACCCTTTTTAATTACAAAGATGTTGTATCTTTAATTTCATAGTTATTTAAATTATGGAAGGTGAAATGTGCAAAATCTTAAAATTTTTATTTCTAAAATTTAATATCATAAAAAATAATTATTCCATAATAATTAAAATTTATCGTTTTGAGTAATATGGATTTACTCTGATATATCTTATAGATATACATAATAAGGTAAAAGAAAAGTAAAGAAAAGGGGGAAGGGGAAGAAAATGATAACATGGGATATTTTGTTGTAATTTTCCTCAATGGGTCTTATTACATAATTTTAGCCAGAGTGTTAACATGGGATCGGAGTCTTAATCTAAAATATTTATAAGATATTGGATTTTTATTAATTTTGTTTCATATTTTTTATAGGACTCTATGGATCTCTTCTTCACACAAACCTTTTCAGCCATGTATATATGAACCTACATTGTAAGTCCTGAGGACAATTGCCCCAATAATAAAACATCTTTTTTCCCGTAAAAAAAAACCAATGGCCTAGACCATATCCCTAGCTAAAAAAGACAACAGAAAATCTGGAGGGTCAACAAAAAAGGACACCCCTTCCATCGCGTTCAACGAAGCGTCAGCCGCCTGATTTGCTTCCCTGTGACACCACTCAACCGTTGCGTCCCAATTATGATTTAGACAATTCTGAATTTCCATACAAAGGTTTGAGTACGAATGGGTAACATATCCTCTTAGCGACATGGTCTTCACCAATTCCAAGCAGTCAGTCTCTATCGTAATCTTCTTCCATCCATTATCCCAAGCTTTTTTTAGGCCCCACAAAACTGCCCATGCTTCTGCAAAAAAACTATTACCCGGTCCCAAATTACATATAAAGCCACACAACACTTTTCCATTGTGGTCCCTAGCAACACCTCCACATGCTACCTGCACTCCCCCCTTCCGACTTGTGCCATCTACGTTCCATTTGATTATCCCCACAAAGGGAGCCTGCCATCCAGCATGACGGTGTACTTCAACATTCGCATCCCGTAGTGGGCCTCCTACCCAACGTACCACTGCCCAAGTTTTGGCGATAATCTGATAATGCCCCACCGCCTTACCTTGGAACACTCCTGCATTCCTGTTTAACCATAAATGTCGACATAGAATGGGAAACCAGATCGCCCAGCTCACACCCATGACCTTGACTTCTTGTTTAATGTTCCAGGCAATCCATTTGTCAACCTCCTTAATTGAAAAGAAATAATTACATAACTGAGGGGGTACCAGAAGCTCCTAGTACCCAGCCGCTATATAACACTCTCTAAGGACATGGATCATGTCCTCCTTCGGATCTCCACAAGCAGTACACTCCTCTGTCCCTATCTTAAGTCTAGTGGATCTATACTCATTCGTCAATAGGCGACCTTTCATACAGAGCCACAAGAAATGCTTGACACATTGAGGAACCCCGTTTCCATATTCTTCGCCAAATATTACTCTGAGAATTCTATACCCTAGGCCATAGAGAATTATACGCTGATTTAACTGAGAATTTACTATCTGTAGTTACTAATAATAATGTATTATACTAATAATTCCCACTATTCATAATAGTTTCAACTTACAATGCCGTCATTAAATATAGGAAAAATTACAAACAATACCAAATGCTAAGACTTACTAATTTTTCAGTTTTATTTACATGCGAAATTCCTATATTCAAAAGTCACTCGGTGACATGGGTAATTAATTTTCTTATTTGAAATCCTTATATGTAATTCTCCCGTAAATGCATGTGTGCATATAACACTCGCATCAATTTACACCCCACTTAATATGAGCTGAATTATTAGCCCGATGTTGGCCCAAAAAGCCGAATAGAATCGTTAACCCAATGATATAGATAATCTTTGATCATTGCCAACATCAAGAATTATCGAAGAAATTATTTAAATATTTGTATTATAGTCTTCACAAATAAATGCATATATTTCTAACTTTTCATTGTTTGAGCATGAAATGTGTCCGAAATAGTAAAATAATGTACTTATATCAGTTTTTTTAACAATTCTCGAATTTGTTGACCCCCTTTTGTTCAAAGAGGTCTTGAAGAGAGAGATATATATATCCATATAAGAGTCAGATTTTTGATGTAAAGCAAATCTTATCCGTGGCTTATAAATTAACTTTAATCAAAAGCGTAAAGGAACTGGATCTCATCATGAAGTTAGAAGTGGCCATTTTTAAAAAGTAAAAGAGAAGTTTAGATAAACAAAGTTGGCTTCTATGAGTCAGATTTTTGATGTTATATTTTGAAACATGAAATAATAAAGCAAAAGAAAAACAGTACACAAATCAAGAGATCTCATCATGAAGCTAGAAGTGGCCATTTTAAGAAAAAAAAGTAAAAGAAAAGTTTACATATTGGCCGCATCTATGAGTTAGATTTTGGTGTTATGTTTTGAAACATGAAATAATAAAGCCAAAGAAAAACAGTACACAAATCCAATGCTAAAGCAGTAGATCATCAAGTGCTAAGGATCTCATGATTGAATTTAGTTTTTTTTGTAAATATAATGTTATGAAAATAAAAAAAGTTATAATATATGTAATTATAATACTACTGCAATTTCTAGTTATAATGTTTTTGTACAAAAAAAAATTAGGTGAATTGGATCCGAAAAGCTTATTAGATTAGTTTATTCCTTCAAATTCAGATAGTGCTAGGTTAGTTCATTCCTTCAAATTCAGAGAGTGCTTACAAAAGTGTTTAAACATTGCCCACCAACAAACACTGTCAGAAAAATGTCATTTAGCGACGGAAAAATTCATCACTAAATGGCTATTTTCCATCAGAAAATTTTCATTTAGTGATGGAAAATATTAACGACCCTCATTTTAGCGACAGAAAATAACCATTTAACGATGGATATTTCGTTGCTAAATGACATTTTTCTGGTAGTGAAAGTCATCATATTGTTAACAATATTTGAACTCATTACATTGTGGTTTGTGAGATAATTTCTAATACATATACGCGTTCTTGAATTGGATGTGTATGCATGCATGCATATATATGCACGAGCTTCTTTTCAAAGATTGACTTCTTTTAGAAGAATGATGGATCATAAACTGATTTATTGTTCAATTATAATTCATCAAGTATCATTTATGGTAAACTTCGTTGACCTCAAGACTCGGGCTTCCTTTCCCTACTAATAAAAAATAACTAATAAAAGAAAAGGAAAGGGAAAAGAAGTAAGCTTCCTTTCCCTACTCCACTTTGTCCACAATTTCCTTCGTTATAAAAAGTTGTAATTAATCATTTAAATTAAAGTGAGCTATTTCAATTCGTGTATTTGGCTATGTGTATTTATACAAGAAATTGAGGTGAGATACATGTTCTTGAAAAAGTGTATATTTTAATACCCAATGCATTCCGAGGTATTTCACTAATTTATTGTACAAAATAAATCTTAATCTTACAGCAAGAATTTCCTTCACGTCATCATATGATACCTACAATAAATTTTAAAAAATAAATAAAAATGTATACTTAAGGATTAAATTGCATATTTTAAGGATAAAAAATAATTTGACAAAATACAGAAAATTAAACATACCGAAGGCGATACGGTGTCTTGTTCCCAGCCCATTGTTTCCGGTGAGGATGCCTGAGATGCGACGCCGTTTTGAATCTACCACATGTCATCACTCCAATCCTCCACGCAGTGGCGGATGAAGGATGCAGCGAGAGCAATTTTTTTTTGTTTTTAAGCAAATGACAACAAGTTTGTTAGTATAGATAATTTGAGTGGGTTTAAATATTAAAAAAACTCAAACGAAATAATTATTTACATAAATAAAAAAAATTCACAACACCAGCTTTAAATAATTATTTACATAAATAAAAAAAATTTTAGTGAGGCCATTTGCCTACACTCAAACGAAATACCTAACAAGCTAACTAACTCGGACAACACCAGCTTCTCCTTGCTAATCACAATCAAATTTCATTTTCAATTAAATTCACAACATCTAATTACGCTAATATTTAAGCAAATTTCTCAATTAGAACAAACATGGATCTATGTTTGTCAGCTTCCATTTTTTTTAAAAAAAGATTAATACTGGTTAAAAAATAATACTTTCACGAGAAAAAGTTTTATCTGAGAGTTAATTTCTCAAAGGAAATGTTACGCTCAAAAAATTTAAAACATTTTGCATATTTAAAAAATCCAAATCCAAATACAAACATGTCTTGTACGAAAGCCAAAATGTAGGAAAGGAGAAACACGAATGCCTATACGTAATCATAACAAGAGTTTAGATTTAGAGAAAATGGGACACAGCAAGTTAGTGAGTGCGACATCGTGAGATTAAAACCTGTGAAGGCAATTAATGTGAGCAGGTTTAATTCAATTTCAGAAAGCAGACCACACTGTTACAGCCAAAAAATTTACTTAATTTCATTTCTGATTACTATTTAGCTTTGAATTCGTGGACCCCTTTTGATCAGATTAAGATATGCTCTATTTCGGATGATGTTATAAAAACGGAAGTTGAAATAAATTTCATATAGCTTACCTCATTAACTGTAAATCAAGGAATAAATCTCAATAATTTGAGACCAGCATGTGATTCCACGTTGACTGGCAAGCTTAGTATGGCTGGGCAGACGGACCAAAATAAAAGCTGAAAGCGGAGAATGACATGCCCATGCAAGACTAACACCTTATCATGATGGATCCATATACACGTTCTTGAATTGGATGTGTATGCATGCATGTGCATATATATGCACGATCTTGTGTATGTTCGGGAATTCATTAGGAAAAAATAGTTTACGGATTCGGAGATGAGTTTACGGATATCAAAATGTATTTTGCTTTGACTTGTGAGCAGTACCGTTGAAAAAAGTTTTCCCAAACATGCACCTTCTTTTCAAAGTTTGATTTCATTTAGAAGAATGATGGCTATTTGTATTTATATAAGCAATTTGAGGTGAGATGCATGTTCTTGATGAAAAACTGTATATTTTAATACCCAATGCATTGCGAGGTATTTCACTAATTTCTTTGTATAAAATAAATCTTAATCTGACAGAGTTGCTTGTTGAGATTTATTTCAATATTTCTCTTCCGCTAATGGTTACCATAATATCAACAACAGATTCATATATCATGGAACCAAACAGAGGAGCTATCTTTTCTCGTGTCTCTGTGTGTGTGTGTTTAATTTAAACCTTTTCGTATATGTCAATTTTTATTTCTTGTAGAGTTTATGTAAATTCTCTCCGGTGTGTCGGTTGAGCTGGTTGAGAAGAAAGTGAACAATTTTTGGTTATTCTAAAGTTATTAGCTTTGAGAAAAAAAAAACAGAAGCACATTAAAAAAATGGATGACTTTGATAATTTGATTCCCCCACCATTTAACCCAAAATTTTCCATTGAATATGCTACATGTTTACAAAGTAGAATCACTACAAAATAGTTATGCTAGTATATCTAAGAACATGGAAACATTTAGAATTTAAAAATAATCTTATATAATAACCCTTTTATTTTCCGTCACTAAAACGAGGGTCGTAATATTTTTCATCGCTACATGAAAATTTTCTGATGGAAAATAGCCATTTAGCAATGGATTTTTCTGTTGCTAAATGTTATTTTTCTGATAGTGATAATAACCCTCTTATTTTCCCTTTATTAATGCAGGCGTTGCTGGCCACAGTGTTGACACTTGATGGAGAGGGTGGACGCATGTTAGTGCAACGATGCTTTTGTTGAACTCTAAAATTGTGCGTTTTAGTGACAAATGAGACCCTGTTTTTATCATGAACAATATTCCTACCAATAACTTCACTGATGATGAATGATTTGGCCTTCCTTGTCAAAATTCTATCCTTAATGCATGGTTTGTTTTATTGTTTATTATTACCCTTAGCATATAAAAAATTATCATTTTTTATTCATAAAATATCAAAATATCCCCGACTTTATATACAATCTAATAATCTAAAGAAACATGGAAAAAAACATATAGGAAGAGCCCAAAATTGAGGGGCAGCTAGCAATGGGCAGTTGATGACCCCTTCCGATTTAATTGCACTAGAAATGGCCATGGAGGAGCACCCAAGTCAAGTCTTAAAAAAGAATGCCTTTACCTTAATGCTGTCCTTTTCTTTTTATTTTTTTAATTGCTGTGGAAGCAATTAAATTTGAAGGTGGTGGAGGCAGAGAAGAAGGATTCTTTATTATGTAGTGGTGCAGCAAGAGTGAATTATTGAAAACGGTGGCATCAATTAAAATATAATACTTTATGTGGATGTTAATTAGTGGAAGTAATAAGTGATGGAGACACATTATTCTTATTATAGTGAATGGATTAATTAGATATGGGCGATAATCCCCAGGTTGAAATGGAGGGCTAAGATTATTTTTTCTCCCTTGTAGTTTTAAATTATTCATATCAAAAGTTAGCAATTTAAATATGATTAATTGTCTTTCTTATAACAACATAACATTTTGATGATAATTATATAAAAAAAACCAAACATAAGCCATTTGATACAGCAAGGAGACAAAAGAAATGAAGAAAATAACTAGACCGGGAGAAGGAGATTGTAAAGTCCTAAGGCCTGGAAGGCTGGAAGGAAGGAGTTCTCTGCCAAAGGGGAAGGCCAGAAGCCTCATTGGGTCTGTTTAATAACACGGTAGAAAAATATTTTTACGCAAGTCGAAATAAATATATGAAGAAGATTATCTCATTTTACAAAAAAAAACACTGTTGAACGTACTTATGAGTACAAGTTAAGCGTTGCCAAACATACACACTGACTATTCGAGCCGCCCATATATCTTCATTCCCGAAGATGTGAAGGTTTCTGGCATTCCAAAGATGCCAACAAGACATAAGCATAATCTAGAATGGAAAATGAGATGCTCTTTTCCTATGAGAAACAAATACGTTACTTTAAAGTATTTATATTTATTATTTTTTTAAAATTAATTTGTCTTACTTATATCTCAATATATAATCTAATTATATATAACTAAATATTTTAAATAATGTATTTAACTTAATCTTTAAAAAAAATAACTGATTTTTATAGTACGAATAAGAAGTAATACTATTTCTGCTGAAAAGATTTTGGAGTATACAGTACATGTGGTTGGCAGATAGCTTGGTTATTTGATTTTCTACGGCAGCCACATCGAGGATCTAAAGAAGTTGAAGAAACTTGAGGATGATCAAACCAATGAAAATCAATTTCTTTACAAGGGCAAAAAATGAGTCATCCCTACTTCTCTTAGGATCCTATTGTATTTTGAAGCTTTTTATTTTTATAGTATATAGTTTCCATAAACTTTATAATTTCTATTCCCCACATGTATAGCTTAGAAAATTTTTCCTTACCCCAAACGAGTTCAGAATGTTTATTTTTCTTAGACCCCTCTTAATCTTAATGCATTTTAAAACATGAAATTTATTTGGATAAATGTTAAAAAATTACTTTTAGTGGGAAGTGACTTAAAAAAAATGAATATAATTAAATAATATATATACATATATTTTTTATTTTATATTATCATAAAATTAGAGAAAAATAAAATGATAAAAACTAGTTAGAACGTTTCACGTCACGACTTTAAATATTCATGTCACAATTTGTAATATATATGTATAATTTTTTCTCCTCCTGAGAATGTATGATGACACCAATGATGCATTTTCCCTCTAACCTTTTCTAAACACTCGTCTCCTCAAAATGCATTGAATCTTTTAAAATGCATTCGTGGTCAATCCAACGGTTTGGCAAACACGTCCTTTGCCATAACACAATTGAACTGCAACAGATACACTGATCCTTGGAACGCTAATTACAGTTTCCAGGGGCAATTCTTTCTAGTGTGGCACAAGAAAAGACACATCAAACTATACAATTACACATAAAATTTCACAAATTTTTAATGATTTTTTTAAGATGGATGCTTGAAAATGGATCGAACGCATTTTCAATGTTAATGTGTCTTTCTTTAAATAATCAATAAAAATTAAAACAACCCTTTTTGTCTCTAATATATTAAAACGTCACTACTTTTATATACAATGCAATAATCCAAAAAAACATAAAAAAATATGAAGAAAAACCCTAAAATTGAGTCGCACCTAAGAAAGGGTGGTTGAGACCCCTTCCAATTTAATTACAAGCTTGTTTGTTTACTACATTGAAATTATATTACACATAAATTGAGACAAAATTCAACTTATACGATTTATATAAAATAAGTCTCTTAATGGATTTCAAGACACGCAGTAACCTAATCCTTAAAAAAAGAATGCATTTATGCTTTAACGCTGCCTTTTTCTTTTTATTTTATTGTAATTGCTGTGGACGCAAAACGACAAATCCCGGGGGAGCCAGAGTGGATTCGGCCATTGAAATGTTGGGATATTTGGGTTGACCGATGCAAAAAAGTTTTTGGAGAGGGAGAAAGTTGTGCCCTCATTGGTGCTCAATCCACTTTTCTCAGAGCTTGTAGCGATCAATCTATCTTGTCGAATTGTAAGTTTTATGCAGGACAATCCAGTGAACAGCAGGAGGATAGAACAGGAATGGCTGACCTTTTTAAACTAGAGGTTGATGGATCTGTGCTTAGATCGGGACGCAGTGTATGTGGAGGAGTTCTTCGTTCTGGTGATAATCGTTGGATATGTGGATACAGCTGTAAGCTCTCCATGGTTCCTCCTGCCATTGTTGAGCTTATAGCCATTATCCATGGGCTGCAACTTTACTGGATACGTGAGTATAGGAATGTCGAAGTAGTCACGGACTGCATTGAGGCTGTTAATCTAGTGACCCGTGGATGTGACGAAAGGCATCCTTTTAAGGATATTGTTGATGAAGCTCGGATGATGCTAATTAGGAATTGGAACATTGTTTTTTGTCATGTACCGAGAGACAGAAATATTTTGGCAGACAAGTTAGCCAAAATGGCTCATGACCTAGTAGAAAATTTTTGTTTCTATGAGCAACCACCTTCTCCTGTTCTTCATATGGAGGTTGAAGGGGTAATCCTACCCTCATGAGTTGTTGTATTGCTTTACTTAAGTAATGGTTTCCAGTTTATATTAAAAAAAATGTGGAAGCAGTGAAGAATTCTTTATTCGGTAGTGATGCAGCAAGAGTGAATTATTGAAGACGGTGGCATCAATTAAAGTAATGTCTGTGGATGTTAGTGGAAGTAACAAGTGAAGGAGACACATTATTCTAGTGAAGGGGATTAATTAGATATGGGCGATAATCCCCAGGTTGAAATCGAGGGCTAAAATTATTCTCTCCCTTTTAGTTTTAAATTATTCATTACCAAAATTTAGCAATTTAAATATGATTAAATGTTTTTTCTTATAACAATATAACATTTTGATAATAATTATATAAAAATTAATTTGTCTGATTTATACCAATATAATCTAATTATATACATAAATAAATATTTTTAAATAATGCATTTAACTTTTTAAATCTCTCCAAAAAAAATAATGGACTTTTGTATTAAGAACCGGAGGTAGAATTATTTTTGCCGAAAAGATTTTTGAAATATGGTACATGTGGTTGCCAGACAGTTTGGTTTTTTGATTTTCTAAGGCAGCAACATTGAGCATCTAAAGAAGTTTAAGGAACTCGAGTCAAACAGTGAAAATCTAGAATATAATTCTACCTCTTCTGCTTGTTGTTTGGTACGCAGATCATGAAAAATTCTCGTGTGAACCAGATCTTCCACATCATTTATGTTCTCACCATTCACAAGCCGGCAACTCGATCTCTTTTACTCTGTTCTGTCACCCTTCTAAAGGCATATACAAAATTTGGTGCAAAGCAGAAGCCTCATGTCTGTCTTAAAGTTAAAAATTCTCTTTTTCAAAATTTGGCCATGCCAACTAAGACTTAGGAGGGGTGATAGATGAGATTAAAATAGGCTGAGTTGTTGGCTTGTGAATGGGCAGACCACAAATGACGCGGCAGAAGAGGTTCATGCAAGAATTCCTCCTTATGCTAATCTTACGTATATCATCCAAATCCAAATCTATCGCCTTCTCCGTTCACAAACTCAATCGGCACTCTGTGTGTCTTCCGCTCCATCCACCGCCTCAAACGGAAAATTGATGCCCCTGTAATCGCTGTCCACCAATGCACGTACTGCATCCCAATAAGGCTTCAGTTCTGCAATAGAGGTTCCATCGTTCCATTTGGCCAAAAAAAAAAAATCAGAGGATGAGCATAACGTAGAGAGAAATGGGGAGCAGCGCACAGATTTGTGAGGAGGTGTCTTAGAATAAATCTGAAAGATGTATAAAATGTTTAAAATTTTTGTAACTTTGATTAGGTTCAAATCATAATTATTGAATGATTAACAATAAAGTTGTTTAAATTTCAAATAACCATGACGTATCTATTATTTAGATATGGTTAAAGATATAAAATTATATGCTCTTTCAATAACTTTGATTATATGAATGATATATGGGTAATTTTGGTTATATGCTAAGTTATTTAAATTTCATTAAAATATATACACATATCAGTTAGCATATATTTTTTTTTTCAAATATGTATTTTAAAATATCATTTTCTATATTTTATTAAAAAGGGTAACATAGTCATTTTAAACATTTCCCTATATAATTTTTTATATAAATTGTCCTATCATATCACTTTTCATTCCATTGCACACCAAACCTTCCATATCAAAAGCTTCTCTTCCTTTCTCTCCCATCCATTTCTATTCACATCAATTCTTTGATTCAAACGATATCTTCTAAAATAGAATTATTATTTTCAATATACATGAAGTTGAACCTTTTAGATGCAAGGAAGTAAGTTATCACTTCTGGACATTTGGTTTGTGCACTTGGGATTTAACCACATGGTTAGAGATTCGAGATGGCAATAAAGAAGAATAAAAAGGAAGCAAATTCCAAATAATTCTTCATATTGTATGGACGGTAATGGAAGTAGTTGATCCATATATTTAAAATAAAATAACAAGTTGATTAAGGATATATATATATTCTTAATTAATCAAGCCATTTTTTTTTAAATTGGGAACAGATCAATCCATTTTTTTAATGGGTGGGTGAATTTACTTATATACATATGTGATATCGTGAAATCGAGATTTGTGTTTATTCTGTTCAGTGGCATTTAGTAGGAACCAGTTTCGGTGCTTCTCATATATATATATATATTATTAATAATAATTAATATATTTAAAATATATTTATATATTTAATATTTTAAATTTATTCTATTTTATTTATCTTTTATGGATATGGACATCAGAATTTGGTGCTGGGTTAGATCTTTTGGCTCAGCAAGGTAGGCAGAATCATCTTTTATCTTCTGCTTCTAGACAGAATGATAACATTCTATGGAAAAACAGGTTTGTTGATATGTCTGCTGACTCTCATACTGGAGTTTACCCTGCAACACAAATTGGCAGCATGTTAATTCCATTTGACCAGATGGTTATCCATGAAGAGCAAATTTCACAGTTTCAGCGGAAGTAGAAGGTATTTAAAGATTCTATTGCTGTATGATTAATCACTATAGAATTGTATCTCAAGTATTTTTTTAATATCTGTTTACATAATGGAGAGGCTAGAATTTTTTTAATTATTATAAAAATATTTAAAAATTCAATAATTCATAAATAAAAAATAAATAAAATAAAATAAATTTAAAATATTAAATATATAAATATATTTTAAATATATTAATTATTATAATTATTAATAATATATATATAAAGACGATGGGGACGCGGTGCTTCTCACATTGAGAAGCACCGAAACTGAGATGGGTGATAATTCCTAGGTTCAATTGGAGGGCTAAGATTAATTGAAGATAATCCCAACGGGTGGCTAATTAGTAAATAAAAATAAAATAATAAAACCTAAAATAAGAGCAGTGAAATGCATGCGAACGAAAATGGCTAGATGCCTAGATCTAGATTCAACCTTTTTTCTTTATATCCCTAGTCTCCGCAATAGTAATAAAATATTTAATATTATATGTGCAAATTGTGTAAATGATGTACCATTAATTTATTATGAATAAGAATTAAAAAATGTATTATGTAAGAAAAACTTAAATAAAAACCTTGTTGTCAGGAAAAGAAACAAGGGAAATTATCATGAAGTCCAAGAAAAGAATTAAATCACTCAAATGTTTAATAACAAATAGAAAATATGTGATAATAAGTTTTAATATAGAAAATAACGATATCCTACATATTTGTCATTAATTAAAACCTTTTGCTAAGTAAGTTAATTCCTTAGAAGCTCGTATTGGTGGTGTTCGGCTCTCCTTTAGGCCAAAAGTCATTTTGGCCCAAAAATAGCTTCAAGGCAGAAGCTATTCCTCTGCATGGTGAGTTCCTCCTTTTACACAAAGTGAGCATGGTAAAGAAAAAGAGAAGAGAGAGATAGAGGAGTATAAAAAAGAAGAAGGCGAAATACATTCAATTAGTAATGATATTTATTTTTATTTTTATCTGAAAAATTATCATAATCTATATGAATTGTTTTTTCCATATGAATTATTACATGTTAAGAGTCACATGACCTTTTAGATATTATAAAAAGTTTGATAAATTATTTAATTATGATAAATATTCTAAATTACTTATGTGTATTATTAAATAAATTTAATATGTAAACGTTTTAACTATTTTTATTATTTTATTTTTGTCCAAAAATTATCACATTATATAAATATAATGTATGTATGTATTGCTTAATAAGATTTATGCCATTTTAAGTTATTTTCTACTAAAACATATTTCTTAAACATTATGTAAACATTTTTAGGTGAAGTTCTTTATATTCATTATGTGAAGTTTTCCAATTATACATGGTCATATATAAAATTTATGAAATCTTGTCATTTAAATATAAAACTACATGAAAAATAGAATATATGGTCGTATGTGATTGAGAATTTTAACAATTTTACTTTTCAATGGTGTTTAATTTACACATGTTTTCTTTTATTTTATTTTTTATCTTTTATCGTTTTATCATTCCATAATTTTATCACAATATATAAAATAATATATATTATTAATGAGATTCATGTCTTTTTAAATCATTTTCTATCATAAGTCATTTTCTCTAATATTTATCCAAACAAATTTTTTTTCCATAACAGTCATTTCTCTAAAGTTTATTAAACATAAATCACATTACATCTTTTAATTTTTACCCAAAATTCATTTTTTAAAAGGTGTTCTACAAAAAAAATCACTTCTTCCCCCACTTATTCAAAGGATCAATTAATTCCAAAATAAAAAAAGCACAAGTATTGCCCAAATAAAAAAAAAACTCATACCGAGTGTCAAGTAAAACATACAAACAGTTTGCACATAAAAACCAAACAATCACAAAATTACTTGATAATCAGTATCAGTTTTTTTTATTTAGGCAATACATGTGCTTTTTTTTTTATTTTGGAATTAATGGGTCCTTTTATCCAAACGTTACCTTTTTAATTACTGATTTAGTGTGTGTTTGGGAATCTGTCAGGAGAACGAAGTTTACAGATTTTAAGAAGAATTTATGAAATTCAAAAAAATTTACGAATTTTAAGATGAGTACCTTTTTTTTCCCCTTTTTAATTGCTTTATGAGCAAAACGATAAATTCGTTGGAGAATCAAACCGTTTTTTTTTCAACTTGGGAATAGATCAATCAATTGTTTAATGGGTGGGTGAATTTACTTATATAAATCTGTGAAATCGTGAAACGTGTTTATCAATTTTTAATACTGTCCAATGGGTTAACTCGCGATGGGTGATAATTCCTAGGTTGAAATGGAGGGCTAAGATCAATTGAAGATAATCGAAATGGGTGACTAAGAGATATTAGAAATTAGTAAATAAAAATAAAATAATAAAACCTAAAATAAGAGCACCAAAATACATGTGAATAGAAACAGCTAGATCTCTAGATATACATTCAGCCTATTTCTTTATGACTAGATTTTACTCCCCGTTCTTTGCAATAGTAATAAAATATTTAAGATTATGTGTGCAAGGTGTGTAAATGATGAATGATTAATTCATTATCATTAAGAAATAAAAATGTATTCTACACGCAAAGCTTAATTAAAAACAATATACCCTTGGCAAAAAAAAATTAAAAACAATATACACAGGAAAAAGAAGAAATTTGAATTACCATAAACTATCAAAGGACGGATCTAATCATTAAAATGTTCAATAAACTTTGCCATATCCATAACATAAAGAGAGGGAAAAGGTTGCCTCGTTGATTTGTGTTAGAACACATATAAATTGATTTCTTATAGTATATCACATTTATTGGATTGCGAAGTTTTACTTCGGTTATTGTAAATTCAAAATATATATTTATTTTATAAATTTAATATTGTCAACGGTGAGATCTCAGTCTTGTTTTGATTCTCACAAGGTGCAAAAAAAGAAAGGTAAAAAGAGGACATTTGTTTTCAAGTAGGTTAATTACCAAAACTTCTGCATTAACAAGCCAAGTTTAATTGATGTAGTGGGACATTTTCTTTGGAGTTTTGGGTTTATCATTTTAACAAAGGACACATTAACAAGCCAAGACATAGGCACGCCATTGCTTAATTAGATGGATATTTATGGGCTTGGGGAAGTGGACTAAGGGTGGGAAAATATGTTGGACCCGTCTAGACAACACGGGTTTGGGTTGGGGAATGTCAGCCCGCCCCGCTCAACCCGTGGGGTAGGCAGGTTGAGCCCGCGGGTCAGCCCCCAACCCGTCTTTTTTTTTAAAAAAAAAAATTACGTTTTTATATTTTTTTACTTTTTTTATCTCAATATTTTTTTTTAAAAAATAATATTAAATTATATTTTAGGAAATTATTAAAAATTTATTAATGTGATTGAAAAGATAATCATATAAATATGTTATCTTATAAAAACTTAGATAAAAAAGGTAAAAAGAAATTTATTTTTATTTTTTAAATGTAAACTGGCGGGTTGATGAGCTTGCGGATTGGCCCGCATTTCCACCACTATAGTGGACATTGCTTCCTCTGTTACGTAACATTATTGCACCGTTTGGTACACGGAATTGGTTTTGGTGGAAGTGGAAGTGGAATTGGAAGTGGAACTGGAAGTTGAAGTGAAATTAAAAGTTTGTTTGGTAGGTTGGAAGCAGTGGGGTATTATTTTAATTTAATATTTATTTTTATAATGAGAAAAGACTAATATGCCCCCACAAAAAAATTTCCCCTTGAATATCTGATTTTTTTCCTTTGTTTGCATAATCATACGAAGTCTTTGATTTTGTGAATACCAGGTTGAATATCTGATTACGAAGTAGTGGCGAGGTCTTCGATTTTTTTCTTTGTTGCAGAACCATACCAGCTTGATATATCTGATTATTCATTTTGTGAATTCATCTCTCGTTGCTTTTCGTCGCTGAGCCAGATCTCCACCTCCAAGCTAGATCGAAGACCTCACTGAGCTAGATCTCCACCTCCATGTCCATCGTGTACGCGTTGAAGAGGCAAGGACATCAAGAATGTCTTTCGGCGAACATCAAGAATCTCAGTCACCACCATCGTGTACGCGTTGAAGAGGCAAGGTAGGACCATGCGCCGAAGAGGGAAGCCATGGACGTCGCCGGAAGACAGTCCTCGCCGTTACAACAGTGCTGTCATCGTCCATGCGCTGGAGAGGGAAGCCGTTGGAGTTAGTCATTTACCGTCAGCCGTCGGAGTTAGTCATTTACATCGTCGGAAGACAGTCCTCGCCGCTACAACAGTGACGAAGGTGAACGATGAGCTACAGGGAACTATGGGTAAGATTGTCCTAAATTACCAATTCCATGGAACTCATATGGGTTCCATAGGTAGACCCATGGAACCCATTTTCATAGAATTGGTAGTTCCATGGAATTGGGTTCCTACCTAACAAACAAGCTAAATTTTCATTTCCAAACCCATTTCCACTTCCCATATTTCAATTCTATGATACCAAATGGGACCTATTTATTTTCGACTTGAACGATATTACCCAAAAAATTTGTTAACGACAATATTATTTTTAAAATTTTAAATGGAATAATATTATACCGTAATGTAGAATGGGCCCACACGCTACGGTAGTAGGATTTTTTAATGGTATAAAATAAAAGAAAAACTTCTCTAATTAACAGGAAGTCTTCAGTGAGTCACCGGAACCTATGCACCAATAATGTCTGTCTGATGGACCCACACGCTTCTTTTAGTCACTTTCAGACCCCACACGCATTTCTTTGGAGTAAGAGGTAAAGAACATAGTGCTTGTTTAGGAACTCCATTAAAAAAATGAATTTTACAGATTTTGAGGCATTTTGAAAATTTTGAGATGGTTTTACGGATTTTAAGATGGTTTTTATGGATTTCAAGATGGTTTTTACAGATTTCGAAATGATTTTATCTCGACTTACGTGCACCGTTTGAGAAAATGGCTTCCCAAACAGGCACATAATCTTTTGCTGAAAGAACCATGAAAATACCCATTATTAGTATACAAATGCTAAAATTGTTAAAAAGCAACACTATTTTTTATAGTTGGCAAAATAAAAACAGCAACACTATTTTTCATAGTTGGCAAAATAAAAACACTATTTTTTATATACACATTTAATGATTATATTTATTTTTTTATTTAAAATATTTATAAGTATTTCTATCACTCTAAAAAAAGTATATTTTACTGAAAACAACTTTACTGGTATTTTTGTCGCTTGCAATTAAAAAAAAGCCCAAACTAAGGGTTGTATGTGGGTCCCATACTTCAATGCCTCACTCCATTATTGAATTGCCTCACATCTGCTTCTTACACTGCTCTCACATCTGCTTCTTTCTTTCGTAGTTTCATATCACTACGACTTTCTAGTCTCTTCTTCTGCATTTTCCTGATTTCTCAGCCTCTTCTTTTAACATTTCCTCAGAAATTTCGTGGATCTTTTTATATCCGTTTTATTTTCCCTTTTCTGAGCGTAAGAAAAAAATTCTGAACTTATTCCTTTCTATATTTTCATTTGTCTCCTGCTGTCTTCTATCAAAATTCCATAGCATTCCTTCTTCTGTGTTCCTTGATTTCTCAACTTGTTCAGAAACATCTTTTCTTTTCCTTTTCATTTTCTGATTTCTGTTTTTCTCTCCGTTTCATATTAAAAAAAATTGCTCATCTCGCATCTTTGGCTCGCACTTTTTCCTGCTTATCACTCTCAACTTTGCTGGTTTTCGTATATTTCTTCAACAAGAGTAACCCTAAAAAAATACATCTTGAATCTGTCACAACTCATCTCTAAAAAAACTGAGAAGCAGATTTATTTCCCCTGCTTTCATTGTTTCTGAGTTTGTGTTATTTCTTGATTAGTTGATGTTGTTTTCCATTTCTTCTTACAATTCATTGTCTTTCTGTTAAAACCTTAGATTTGTCTGAAGCATTTGCTTTTGAAAGTTGTTCAAATTACCATATGAAAACAGAGCAGGGGAAAGGAGGTCGCGTGGATGATCTGCTTTGGAACACAAGGGAAAGCTGATTACTGATTACTATTTGTGGATCAGAGGTTTATATATCTTCAGATTGCAAGGTTTCACATCCCTCGTTGTAAGTTCAAAATATATATTTATTCCATAGACAGCTGGTGTTTAATTGATCTGATTATATTTAAAAAGTATCAAATTGTAGTTGCATTTCAATTCGTGTTTCAACCTTTCCAACAAAATATTATCCTCTTTCAATCTATATATATAGCTATAGAGCAAACCAGGACAAGTAAAATTCTCTTAGCACCTGTGTTACTGCAAGTCCAAAAATATAAAATTCATGTCCTAATTGTTCAATCATCAGCTCGCCTATGACCTTACTTCACCCACATGATGGCATGTTTTAGAAATTAGAATAAAAGCAAAAAAAAAAAAAAAAGAATTCTATTTTTGAAATAATTTAATATCGTCTTTGTTATCATTCGAGCAATATGACTCTTGCTTGGATTTTCGCAGGGTGTAGGAACAGAGAGATAGAAAAGTGGGGAAACATTTAATCGACCTTCTTAGTTCAAAAACAAGAAGGTCAGACTTCTACTTTGGAATAGGTTACCGATGCTTCTGCATTAATAAGGCCATGTTTAACTGAGTTTTGACTATATGTTTTTCTCAGAGGACGCATTAAATGGATCCTACTTGTGGTTTGGTTGAGAGGTTTCGGGACCTAGTGTTCGATCTAATTGGGGAGCATCTTCTTTATCTGGTTCGTTATGGCCAAAACATTGAGCAGCTCAATGAAAGACTTGAGGAACTCACACTTGAAAGAATCTCCATTCAACATCGAATAGATGTGGCTACAAACAATGTAGAACAAATTGAAGAGAAAGTTTGTCGTTGGTTGCGCAAAGTAGATGAGATATCACAGCAAGCGGAACAGTTACGTAAAGAGGGTCAAGCAAAAAGAGAGTGCAGCTTAACTTCATGTCCTAACCCTTGGCTGCGCTATAAACAAAGCAAAAGAGCGAAGGCAATGGCACAACAAGTTGTTGACATTTGTGGAAATGCAAACTTTGATAGAGTTTCATATCCTATTCCTGCCCCATTGATACCAAAATTACCCAATAGAGAAAGCAATAAAGGGATCGATTCAAGAGTGGCGATTATGAATCAAATTATGGAGGCCTTGAGGAATCCGGGTGTTAACATGGTTGGACTGTGTGGGCCTGCTGGTGTTGGCAAAACCACCATAGCTAAAGAGGTAGAACTGATAGGGAATAATCAAAAGATGTTTGAAAAGGTGATCTGGGCAACCATTTCTGATGAATTGAACATTTGGAAGATTCAACGCCAGATTGCTGAGAAGCTAGGCATGTCACTGAATGAAGAAACTGAAGACGTTAGAGCTTGTCGTCTGTGGAAGAGGTTGGATAAAGAGAAGAATATTCTCCTAATATTGGATGATCTTTGGGAGGAACTTGATTTTATCAAAGTTGGAATTCCCTTCATTGATGTTGAAAATTTTAGCAAAAACAATGAAGGCTGCAAAGTTTTACTAACTTCAAGGAATGAAGCGCTGCTGTCAAATCGCATGAAATGTCAAAAACTCATCAGAGTGGATGTTTTGTCAGACGATGAATCATTGAAGTTGTTCAAGAGGATTAATGCTAAAATTTCTATTGGCTCAAGCAGTCCTGATTTGACATCTATAGCCACTGAGATTATTCAGAAGTGCAAAGGCTTGCCGCTAGCTATTGCAACAGCTGCCAAGGCATTGCAGGAAAAAGATATAGATGGGTGGAAAGATTACATTGCACGATGGAAAAATCATTTAAGGAGAAACATCACAGGAATTAGAGAGGTGGATACCTCTTTGAAGTTAAGCTACGATCCTCTAAGCCGAGAGAACAAAAATATTTTCCTGCTCTCTGCCATGCTATCCCATGATCCCTCAATTGGAGACCTTCTCATGTACTCTCTTGGGTTAGATTATCTTCAAGACATAGAAAGCATGGAGGAAGCCCACGTTGGAATCTCTGATATTGTAAGGAAGCTAAAATCATTAAACCTCTTTCTTGACAGCTTTTCTAGTCAACGTTTTACAATACATGATGTCTTTCGAGATGTTGCTTTATCAATTGCATCCGATGAATTACACACATTCATTTCAAGACATAAAACGTTGAAAGAATGGCCTAGCGAAGACGAGCTAAAAGCTTACGAGGGAATTTGCTTAGAAGAGAGTGATATTAATATTGAATTTCCAGAAAAGTTAGATGCTCCAAGATTACAATTCTTCTTGATGAATAGCACAAAACATGATTTGATCATACCCATTACATTTTTCGAATCTTCAAAGGAGTTGAAACTATTGGTATTTACCAATTTGCATTTTCCGTTCCTACCATCACTCAGCTTCCTACAAAAACTAAAAGCATTGTGTCTACATTCTTGTGTGCTAGAAGATATAATAGGGGTTAGAAGCTTGAAGAAATTAAAAGTCTTAAGTCTTGCCCACTCTGAAATTGAATGTCTTCCAATTGAATTAGCAGAGTTGACTTCTTTACAAATGTTGAATTTATCCCATTGCTCCAAACTCAGAGTGATTCCAGAGAAACTCCTATCTAACTTCAAAAAGTTGGAGGTTTTGCACATGGAAAAGAGCTTTGACAAGTGGAAAGTGGAAGGGTCCGGTGAAGGGAATGAAAATGCAAGTCTTGATGAGTTAAAGGATTTGCCAATCTCCTCTCTAGACATTCATATTCCTAATGTCTCTATGTTGCCAGAGAACTTGTTCTTAGATATGAATTTGAAGAGATACAGAATACTCATTGGAAAGCGATGGTGGCATTGCAATCATGAAAATTCAAAGATACTGGGACTTAAGCTAGAGAGGGGTATCCATTTGAAGCGTGGAGTTCAAAAGTTATTGGAGGGGGTCGAAGATTTGTATTTATATGGATCGAATGGGCTTGATAATGTTCTTTACAGTCATGAAGGAAGAAGATTTCCAAATTTAAGGCATCTTCAGATTGAAAACAATGATGATATTAAATACATTGTTTTGAACACAGCACATCATGAAGCTGCCTTCCCAATCCTTGAAAGCTTGATACTCCAAGATTTGAAGGCGCTTGAGAAATTATGTGCAGGAACGAATACCGCAGCATTTGATCAGTTACACACTTTGAAGATGAAAAATTTGCCTGCTTTTAGTGCAGATCCCTGCCTTGAGGATGGTGCAACGAATAACCTATCAAATAAAATATTCATATCACTTTTCAGCAAGGTAGGTTCAGATTATTTTATTAATGTTTTTCTTTATTTTATATTCTTACAAAACTTCAAACTTAATTACCTACAAAAATCATTTTCACTACAATTACTTTCGTGTGATTTGGCAATTTTGAAAGTTCACAGTTTTTTATTTTTCTTTTAGATTACTTAAAATTAGCTAATAAAAGTGGAAAGCTAACTTCAACTATTAAAATAAATAATTAAGCCTCAAATTATTCGTTTTACATCCTAAAACGGTAATTAAATGTTTTTGCGTATTTTGTTATATGGATTGTTCGTATCCCTAAAATATTTATGTGAAATGTAGCGTGTGATTTGGTGATTAACAACTGTAATAAAATTTTCAAATCCCTTTTCAACAATAGGGCATATCCATGTTATTATAATTATTCTTATTCTTTTTCTCGTTTTTACTTCCACAAAACTTCAAACTTAATTAGATGCAAAATTCATCTTAACTAGAATTATTTACGTTGCCATGTGTTACGTTGCCATGTGGCTGTTATGGAGTTTGTCAGGTTTGTTCTTCTAATTTCATCCTTATTTTTTCTCGTTTTAATATATTTACAAAAGCTACTTTCACTGAAATTACCTACTTTGACATTATGCTAGCTACCGTAGCATTTTACAGTTTTTTCTTATTTTTAATTACTTAATTTCTTGTTTTATGAACTTGAACATTTAGCAATCTGTTGAAATATATTGCGATAGATGGAAGCTTTGTTTAGATGGTTAAACAATCTTTCATGAAAAATAAGTCTATGATCAAAATTCAATTTCATTTAATTACATTTTCTTTCTGCAGGTGTTACTACCGAAGTTAGAGATATTGGGATTATGCAATTTAAGCATTGAGAAACTTTCACACAACTCATTGGGCAACTTGAAAACATTGATTGTGCAAGGATGCGGCTTTGTGAAATTGCTGCCCCTTCATGTGCTGAAGTCTTTAAATAACTTGGAAGAATTGGAAATTGGAGGATGTATGATGTTGAAGATGGTTTTTGATTTTGAAGATTTGAATGATTGTAAAGAGATTGAGTCATCCACAGTGGTTGTGCCGCTAAAAACGTTAAAGCTATATGGTTTGCCAAAATTGAAGAATGTTTGGAGCAATCACAATCAAGGAAATGTCATCTTCCCATGTCTAAGGAGTGTAGATGTTAATGGTTGTGAAAGGCTCACAAGTATATTCCCTGCATCTTCTATAGCCAAAGGCATGCTTCCTAATCTTGAAGACCTTCGAATAAGGAGGTGTGGTATAGATGTAATAGTTGCAAATGATCAAGCTTCAGAATATGCTACTGCTGCATTCAAGTTTCCAAGGCTGACTTCCCTTCTACTTAATTGGCTTCCTAAGTTGAGGAACTTTTATCCAGAGACACACACATTAGAGTGGCCAAACCTTCAACGGTTATCTGTTATAGACTGTGATGGGTTAGAAATATTTGAAAAGGAAGTGTCACGTTCAGTAGAAATACAAGAGGAAGAGAGCATGCTAAACTCAAACCATCCTCTATTGTCTCGTGACCAGGTACAACTCTAAATCAGCTATTCATTAGTTATTCGTTTTTAAAATAATCTAATTAAAGAGTAATTTTACATCCTCAAGAATGCTTGAATTTGACATTTTTGGGTTTTTAAATATATGAATTATTCCTAGCACTCTTAATATTTAATTGAATGCTAGCTGTTTACGATCAGATGATTAACATGGTAAAATATGCATAATCATACTTATTTTAATTAAATTTATGAAATAATTAAGGGAGAATTAGTGTAAAGGACTTGAAATAAATAATATTTATTGTGAATAACCATAAAAGTTGTAATTATTTAGGAATACTAAAAATAAAAATACTAAATTGCCCCTAACAACAATTTATATTTTCCCTCATACATTCTTTCTCACACTATATTTTTAGAAATAATACAAAATTTTACATTTTACTAAGTTAAACATAATTTTCCTCAAATTGTAATGGAAAAATTTACATTTTTGTTCAAAATTTTTAAAAATTATATATTTTTAAAACATAACACACACTTTAATTTTATATAATATTAATAAAAGGTAATGTCTTTTATACTTTATTATATGCATCTAATAGAAGTTATAGAAGTCTAGCAACTAAAAATAAAATTTACTTGGTTTGAAATAATTCAAAGAAAGTTTATATGTTTCATTTTTAATTTAGACAAAATTTATGAGTTAAAGAAATGCATGTAATGTTAATAAAATAAAAATATCAAGATAATCTATCATATTATGAAAAGACATAAAATGAATTATTTATATTTTTAAAAACAATTTTAATTCATATTAGTATTGATAATATAAATTAAACAATTTGATGTTATATTGATTGGTTAAATGATATATTGATCATATAAATACAGAAATAATTGAAAAATGAAAATTAACTAAACATGAGACGATCATGTTATATGTGATTTATATGTAGTTTTAATTTTAAATGTAGTAAATATTGTAAAAGGTTTAGTTATGGACAAATTCGTAATTTCTATTTTAAAGTTTGTTCCTTCTAAGTAATTACCATTTTGATGGTCCTTCATAATAAATATTCTTTTCTATTGGTCCTCTATTTTAATTTTCCCAATAATTAAATAATTTTCTTTTCTCTATTTTTTTTAGAAAAGGGCTCGAATCCTCATCTTTTTGTCTTTCACGTGTCGTTGAATAAGTGGAATATTTTGTCCCCTTTTTGCTACTTTATAGATGTTAATTTTATATTTTTTTTAAAAAAAAGATAAGAAAGCTGAAATAGTACTTGTATGTCATAGTGGAAGATTGAAACTACAAATTCATATTCACTTTGATAATATTTGGTATGAAATTTTAATTTGAAGCTGTCGTGATTAAATTTAAAGAAGTATGCGCCTTTTTGATATATTAGTTATTACATTTTTTTCATACAATGAACTTGTTATTTATGCATCGTGCAGGTTATTCATAATCTGAAGGATTTGGTATTGGAGGGTAAACAAGTCAAGATGATAGGGTGTGGCCTGTTTCCATTGCATCACTTCCCTAGCTTAAAAATGCTTCATCTATCTACTTATGATGCAGCAACTATTTCGTACGAATCATTGTGGAAGAGCTTTCCAAATTTGGAGGAGCTGAAACTGAGTGGTGACTTTGAGGTGGCTCTAGAAACGGATGATGTTGTTCCCGCTTCCTTTTCAACATTGACTCTCTTTAATATTTCCGATATGAGAAGCCTGTCACCATCCTTGGTTTTTTCACAAAATCTCACACACCTTCAAGTGATATATTGTGCAATGTTGACCGCATTGATGACATCATCAACTGCTCAATGCTTGGTCCATATCTCACATCTCTCAATTAGTGACTGTGATAAAATGGAGGAAATTATAACCAAGCAGGAAGGAGAGAATGACGAGGACAAGGAAATCATTTTCAGCAAATTGAAGGTGTTGAAATTTGAAGGCATGCCAAGATTAAAGAGATTTTGTGGCTACAATTACACTTTCAGATTTCCATTATTGGAGCAAATAACGTTGACAATATGCCCAAGATTCAAAATATTCTCTCCTGAAAACATTGATACACCAACTCTTAAAAGCGTTCAGTTGTCAAAGTATTTTGGAGAAGTGCATCATGAAATTTGTGGCATCAAGAGAGATGGTCTTAGATAAGTACGATGCTATCATGATCAGGAATGACCAGTTCCCAGCGGAGAGTTGTCCTCAAGTGGAAACTCTTCACTTAGAAGGATTTGTTGATGATGAGTGGCTAACGTTTCCATATACATTGCTTGAAAGATTTCTGAAGTTGAAACAACTCCATGTGGAGGATTGTTCCTTTAAGGAGATGTTTCCATCACATGCACCATCCTTAGCTTCATTCCATGATTTGACAGAGCTGAAGGTGTCCAAATGTCATCAGCTTGTGTATTTAGTGAGAAATTCAACTGCTAAGTGTTTGGTGAATATTGAAACATTGGAGATAAGTGAGTGTGACAAAATGGAACAAAATCGTATCTTTTGATTTCTTTTATTCTTGTAAGATGAAATAATATTCTCTTACTTATATAATATGAACTGGCACTAGATCGTTCAATGGAAGTCATATTCATCATATCATTTGACCGTTTACTTTGAGAAGACTCCTTTTATGGCTGTTCTTGGGAGATTTCCTGTGTGATCCCACATAGTAAAGATATTTAGCAAATGGTCCCAAATTTTAAAATATTTAAAAAATGGTCTCATTGACAACACGAGGTGTTCTCAATGCAGCGTATGGTGTTGTCACTTGACAACCCCTGATAACATCATGTGATGTATTGACCACACCTTGTATTATTAATAGGACCATTTTTTAAATATTTTAAAATTTGGGACCATCTGATAAATAAATCCCTTAACAGCAAATCTTCCAGGTTCTTCTCACACAGATGGCCTTTAATTCACGTCACCCTTTTGGAATTGCAAATGTACAGAGTAGAATGAAGCCTTTGAGGTCAAGGTCCACTCTTTCTTTCTGTCCTCACCTCCATTCTTGCCAAGTCTCTCTCTCTCTCTCTCTCTCTCTCTCTGTTGCTACAGCGTTCTTCCGTTTTTTTTCCCTTTCTACAACATTGAAAAAAGAGCAATTGGTGTTGGATGCATAAACATTTCCGAATCACTTTTCGGCCATAATAAGGTATCTGTTCAAATCAATTCAATTAACCTTCTTTTTGGTGGTCCAAAGAAAGTTAATTTATTCTTGTGTTATCTAGCATTAACTTCTTCATTTCAAACTTTTACTGCCAAATTATGTTCTTATTTTTTTTATTGAAAATCATATGCGCTAGAATTACTTATTTTGGTATTAAGGTTTATGAATTAGAACTTATTTTTAACTGACAATACTTTCTTTCAACAGGTTTTGCTTCCAAAGTTAGAGATATTGGAATTATCCAATTTATTAAACCACTCAATTTCATTGATATGGGATGAGCAACTTTTACACGACTCGTTCAGCAACATGAAAACATTGATTGTGGAGAGTTGTGGTTCTCTTAAATCGGTACCCCTTCTTGTGATAAAATCTTTAAGCAAGCTGGAAAAATTGCAAGTCAGAAAATGTGACATGTTGGAAATGGTGTTTGGTTTTGAAGATTTGAATAATTATA